>JBBPML010000570.1:0-13074 GCA_038090275.1 Austroboletus novae-zelandiae
GTCTCAGATTGTTCTTCAGGTTGTCCTGGTTCTGGAGACACTGATGAAAGAGGTGATGATGGTGATTGTTCTGTAGTTGGCTGATTTTCAGGAGTAAGTGAGATATCATGACTATCTCCTCCTGAATCTGAACTATCAGAATCATTTTCATGGTTCTGTTTCTCTAGAGAGGAAGGTTGAGAAACAGGTGATTATTTGTCTCCTTCAAGATTGCAATAAGGGAAGAAGAATTTGTCAAAGGTAGCAGTTTGTGATATCATAATCTTTTTACACTGATATGATCAGAACCAGTATCCCTTGGTTCCCCCATCATAATCAACAAAGATCATCTTTTCTGATTTAGGAGAGAGCTTATTGGTGTGTAATACTGATGGTATAAGCACATATGCTTGACATCCAAATGTTCTGAAGTTGGAGACATCAAGTTTGGATTTGTGCCAGAGTTCATAGAGTGTTTTCCAGTGAATATGGCACATTGGTTGTCTGTTGTATATCCTCAGAGCTAGTTCTGAAGCATCTTGTCAGAAAAATGGAGATAAACATGCATGTTGTTGAATGGCTTCTGACTTTTCAAGAATTGTCCAATTGAATTGTTCAGCTCTACCATTTGCTGTGGTGTGTTTGGAACAGTGCCTTGATGCTGTATTCCTTTTGAAAAAAGGATTTTCGAAAAAGAAGCATTGATGTATTTTCCTCTTTGGTCCAAACACAGCACTTTAAGGTAAAGACCAGTTTGAGTCTCGGTCCAGGAGAGCCAATCTTGAAAGGCATTTGGTGCATCAGATTTGTATTTGAGGTAACAGAGTTGGGAAAACTCAGAGTAATTGTTGATAAAAGTCATCATTCAGATATGACCAGTGTGAGAGGAAATTCACAAAGATCTGAGTGTACCAGATCAAGGATGTGTGAAGATCAACTATTGCTTGCATGAAATGGTTGATTGGTCTTTTTATCAAGGAGATAACCATGACAGATGCCTGAAAGTTTTGTGACTTTAAAAAAGTCAGGATAACCTGCAGTAGTGTGAGAAGCTTGGCAAAGAGCTTCAATAGAACAGTATCCTAATTGAAGATGCCATAGCAAGGATGAATCCTCATATAGACTGTTTGCTGTATTGGATAGTTGAATGATGTCAGTTTTGATCCAATGCAAATGGTTCTCAGTTGCTAGAGGTAATTCTCTAATGGAATGACACTGCCATTTTTTGGAGTGGTGCTTTTGCTTTTGCACAGTGAGTCACATTTCTTCCTCAATGTTTTCGCTTGCTAATGATTGGCTGGTATCAGTATTTGCATGCACAAATTTCTTGCCACTTTCCAGAGCTTGCACCTTTGGATTTGGGAGAGCGAAAACATGTGACAGACTTGTGTTGCTGCTTACACACCTTGCTGGTCATGATGTGTTGATGGTTCAACTTTCTCTTGTCAGACATGGTAGATAGGAGAGCTGGAAGTTACTAGATAAAGTCAATAACTTGAGATTTTCAATTTGTTTTGTCTTTTATATCAAATTAACATGTTGTTGACACATTATGTACTGTAATTGGTCATGACTGATGGTGACCAATAGCATGACCAACAAGAACTCGTCACCCACAGTTTAGTTTGGTTATCTGATAAAAGTAAAATGCAAAGAATCAATTACAGTTTGGTTATGGACAAAAATGGACAAAAGACTGGACCAAACTGGACTTTAAAGCACTGTGAACAGGTGGGGAGGAAATCAGGACTCGGAGAGTGCCTGGGTAATTTTTGCACAGGCAGAGAGTTCTGGGAGTGTTGTCCTATAGGGGGTGAGGATGAAGGAAAGCATGGGGGTGAGTAAGGCCGTTTGGAAGTAAGTGAAGGGGGCAATGGAGGTTGTTCAGGCTGATTCAGAAAGTAATTAGTACATACTGTAGATATTAGCTTAAATAGCTCATCATTGAAACCATACCTCTGAAGAATGATTTTCTTTGATATGTATGTATGCATTTTCACCTGCCATCTCACAGATAGATATCTGAAGTCTTCTGTGCTTGTTTTCTTAAAGCTTGTAGGGTAGCCTTCTGTTGAGCTGTGCAAGAAGTGCTTGGTCCTGCTTGAGTCAGTTTGAGAGCAGCAGTGGTGGTATTCAAGAGTAGTAGGTATGTAGCTGATGAAAGCAGTGTCTATTCTACCTCCTAGACTAACCCAGGAGCAGAGCTCACAGTGAGGAAGATACAAAAACTGAGTGAGGGAAATACTCACCCTTTGTCTCTGAGTTTACTGAGAGGACTTGAAGGTACAGTAGAAGAGAGACAGTAGTCCGAGTGAAGACTGTATTGCTGACTCTGGGATTAAGTCCTCAGAAATCTGGGATTTAAATATGTATAGGATATGTACACAGACCATGTATATATTTCCTAATCTAGAGAGATGACACATAGACTAGATAAGAGAGAGAAACACTATTGATTCCACAAATAGCTATCAGTCAGCATGAGTCATATTAGTCAGCATGAGTCAGATATGAGTTATAAGACTGAGTCATCCACAGTCATCATGAGTAAGCCATGATAAGCAGATCACATTTTATTGGCTGATATGATTATCTGTCATTTGTAATGACACAAGATAACAGATAAGCTGATAAAAGTATTCTGGATTGTTCCAGACACTCATGACATCATAGATAAGAGATAAGATGATTCTAGACTGATCTTTAATCTCTATCTTGATAAAATGACTCTGGACTGTGTCCAGACTCGTCCTGTGTATCAAAAATCATGTGATGCTCCATGTGATCAAGTCACATGATCACATGATCATAATTCTTTCAACAGCAGCATCTACGGACAATCCTCTAGTCACCTTGATTGTGCTGTACTCATCTTCAGTAGCATCAGCTAAATGATTGTAGAAGGTGGCCTCAATGAGGAGATGAGATTGCCCATTATAGTGCCTATGACACATGCAAACCCACTGTTTTGACTGATTTAATGGAGCAGCTTCCATGTTACTGTAATGATTAGCAAGGCAAGGAGAGGATGGATAGATTTATGTGTACCAGGCAGATGAAAGCAGCACAAAGCCTATTGAGGCTGTGTTTGAATAGATCATCAATGGATCAGATCAGCACATGCAAGGCATGTAATGAGACATGTACACATGCAACCATGCCAGAATGGTACTAATAGGGCAGATCAAATCGACTTAACACATCAATGTGCAGTTGTGAGATCCAATACAATGTGATTTAGACAGTATGTACATTACACAACTTATCAAAAGTACTTAGCTCAAGGAATTTACACATGGCGATGTGGGTGAATTACCAGATAAGGCAATTGTGTCAAGTCACATGTGACACACCTGCTTGCCAGGCGCAGTGAAGCTGAGCAGGCAGGTGTGTGGGGGGGGTGGCAGATGGCCTCCTCCTCACTGTGTGTCACAAAATAAAAATAAAAACTGGGGCTGGCAGGAGAATGCTCTGGAGATATTTCTGAGCAGCAGAAATAGGTAGTTATATTGATTCAATCAACCACAAAGCATGACAGAGCATGTAAAGTGGTGTAAAGTGCTCATTTGATGGGGCTACTATAATAGTAAATCTGCACAAATAATTCCCTGCACATTTTTTTGTCACACTGCCCATGCTTTTCTCAAGGTCACACTGCATGCTTTTCTACTGAGTCACGCTGCACCGATGGTAGGTGATCACTCCCATAGAGTCATGTCTCACTTTTCTCAAGTCATATGTACTTTTGTTTCTTGAAATGTCATATATTGTCACATGTAATAGACTAGCAGTATTCAAACAAGCTGTAAGTCCTGTACTAGTCTTTGACAAATCTCAGAAATAAATACATTGGCATGTTGAAAACCAGTTCCTTCTTTGAGGAGTTGGAACATCAGGGTATGGCAGTCAGCACCCATATGATCAAACTACAACTCCCAAAAATGTTTGACAGCATCAGGGAATGGCTGTGGGTCTTTGTAATCAAGTAAAAAGCAACACATTCCATTCCACCAAACTCTACTCCAGTTTTCTTGACATGTAATTGGATTTTTGCAATCCACTGCATGAGACAGAATTGCTGGTGCTTTGCATGCAAGATTCCTGGAGTTTTCTTCAAGAATTGATTTAGTGTATGTAAGTGTGACAAATGCCTCATGACCCAACATCAGATGGTGATGCCTGGTAATTTCTTTGAGGGAGATGTCAAGAAGCAAAATGAAGCTGTGTTTGAATATTTTCGGTAATCTGAATTTGTGACCAATTTCAACAAGTTCCACTGGGTAATAGCTATATCTCATCTCCCATATGTGATCAACAACAAAGGTGCGAGTTTTCAAGCAATGATACTTGTCCACAAACTGCAACAGATCTTGAAGGTTTTTAAGCAAGTAGCTGTTGCCTGACACTGTGATACAGGAGCTGCAAAAATTAACCATGAGATAGCTTCATTAGGAAGAATGCTTACTGCCTGTGGATATGAGAAAGGAACAAATTGAACACATGTTTTCATTCGTCCTTCAAGAAAATGGGATGCTCATCGCCTTTTCCTTCCAATGAGTCATGATGTCCAGCGTCCCCTATTGCAAACATATCACAAAAGAGGCCTGAGTGGTCTACCTGTAAGTTGTCATATAACTTGTAAAGTGTATTTTTGACCTGGTGGGGGGTCAAGCAACCTCCTTAGATAATGTTTCTAAATACACACCTGAAAAATATACTCTCCTTTTGGATAATAGTAGTCAGAATGACGGGATACAGATATGACTTGATGCAGTGAATGAAATGATACTATGAATGGAGTCGAACATTTGGGATATAAAAATGTGTCACACTTTGTGACAGCATTTAAAGAAGCAGCAATGACCTGTAAAATTAGACTGGCTCATCTTGTTTTGGGGATGAAATGTCAGATTTCATAGTAACATGCTCATTTAACTATGCAACAGAGGAGTATACAAGTTAATGCTTTTCAAAGCAGGATACACACAATGAATTGAAGAGCATGCAGGAATTGCCAAAGAAATCTTACAGTGATGAGTACAGAAGAGTCAATGCTAGTGTAGATGTCATCTGCCATGAAGTGCTCACAGAGATAGGTGACTCCTTTCTTTCCTGGATTGAAAACAGACAGTTTTACTTCAAAGACATTGTCATTCCTCTTCGAAACTTCTGTCAGGCTCAAGCTGTGAATTTGGCCTTTCACACTATGGCCCTCCAATTAATTCACCAGCTGGGAGTCATTGGGGTTAACACAGAAGACAAACCAGCATTGAGTGTCAGATAGTGCATTGAACAAGGTGCCAAGCACCAATCTAAATTCACTAGCTACACATGCCATCTGTCCAGAAGAATTTGAGGTGTATTCCTCATCCCAGTCTTGTTCTTCCATAGTATCCCCACAGACTGTTGCCATCTGCTCAATTGTACCCTTTTGATGAGTTGATGGAACCCTCATGGGCTTCACTGGCTGCTGAGTAGATATGATAGTGTTTTCATTCTTTGGATGGGCTTGAGTTGCAATGACTTTGGTCAACAAGAGCCCTTTAATGAAGAGATTGGCTGATCTGGCACCTTCAGCTCCGTCTGCAGCACCTGCGCTAGCACCACAGAGAAGTGAGACAAAATCAGAGTTAAGGGAATCAAGGTTGCGCTCAAGGAAACCTTCAGAAGAGTATGTGATGGGGCCATTAAAATGATTCATAGTGAATGTCAGGTATTCAGATCAATTGATGATGCCAACTTTGAATGACAAGTGATTACCCCAGCACTTGCCAAATGCATCGACTATAGTATTGTCCATCTTGTGTGATCAACGAGCCTAATCACCCATGATATGGATCAGGCCACCAGGCTTATTTTGCAAAAAATGAATGCATTCAGCATTGTCAAAGTATGGCACTGAGGGAGCAAAATGAGAGATCTCCTCTGTCTGATATTCATCAACATGTGATTCAAAAACTCCAAATTGCCAAGGTGAAGGATGGCAGTGATGAGTTGACACATCTGAGCAATGTGATACTTGGACAAGCCCACAGACTTGAGAGCCAATTTGAGCTGCTCAAAGTGGTTGGCATCGTTATCCCAGATGCCATTGAGATGAGTGCCAGCCAGCGCACTGAGCAAGATATCAGTATTGCATTTTGTCGATGAGACAAAGATGCTGCTGCTTCTCAAGAGAGGTGCCAGCCATCAAATTATAGAATATATGGAAGTTGCACTCCTCAAATGGCTGTTACAAGTAGCCTAACAGACGCTTGCAACTATGGACTCCCAGATGATTACCTCAGAATCCTATTTCTGGAGGACTACAAGTTGTTCTATTCTCTTTCTTCCATTCTGGAATCACCCCTTTTTGACTTTACCTCATTTGATCCATCATCATCCAATGCTTCTTATTTAGACTTCTGACCACATTGGTACGATCCATCTCATTTCACTTATTTCATATTCCTGCTTTGTCATGGACCTTAACCTCTCTCCTTCAGTCCACCTCTTCTGGATCTAGTCTTTGTTACAATCCACATATACCCCTACTCTTTTCCCTTCACTCTTACCTTAGTTACCCTACAGACATTGCTCCCGCTGTTCGAGTCCCGCTTGAGCCACTTCATTATTTCCCCTTTTTCTCTTATCGTCACTTACCTATTTAGCGTGACTCATCCGCAGTATCCGCAGCTGTATTGATACCGTTATCTCTGACTCACTTCCCTTCTTCGCGATTCCATCGCATTCTATGGTCGAGTCATCTCTTTTATGCTCCGCTTCATTCCCTCTTGACTTGTGTATATAAACCCATTGATACCCTCAATGTATCCCTAAGTTAGACCTACCTGAATCTACCTTGATCATCGATTCCTCTCGGGCCCTCCAGTCCTTGCCTTGCTGTCAAGCAGGCGTTCCCCTCATCCCTCGTCGTCGCACCTCCAAGCGACTCCTTCGTCCCTGCGTCACAACATACGTTGACCAGGTCAACAGCTCACGACATACCGTTGAGGCTGAGGATAGCGGATCGCCCGTCTATCAACCCCTGCCACGTCAGCTGAATAGCGACGTTAACGTCCCCTCGCCCCTCGTCACTCGGGTCTACGCCTGAGCGTAACAAAAGGTCTAACTTGCTCTTCACTGGGCAAGCCTCACCTTAGCCCACCATTCATCCCTATCGCCCCTTGAACCCTAGACCCTCTCTAGGCCCTCGTCGCTATTGCGAACCCTCACCGTCCCCCTCAGAACACTCCTCGGCCTCGCAAGAAGAGGTACCCACTGACGACGACATCGTCATATCCCCAGAAGATCACGAAGATCTTACCCTCGCCCACGCCCTCTCGTCCTCGTTGGTGATCCCACGAGCCCCCACACCCCCATCACCCACGCCGATCAGTAGATCGAACCCCTTCACCCCACCACCACCCATGTCCCACACCACCACCACCTCATCATCGGTGAAACCCACCGAACTTCGCCTCGGAGTCCCTGAAGACTTTGATGGATCCTATGAGCGTGCCATGCCCTGGTACTACTCTGTCATGGCCTACCTCATCGTCAATGGGGAGGTTTACAACACCGACCAGAAGAAGGTCGCCTACACCCTCTCCTTCATGAAGAAAGGGTCAGCACTCACCTGGGCCGACACCTATCGGCGAAAGGCTATAGACGCCGCCACCTTCGGAACTCTTGATGAGTTCACCAAAGTGTTCAAGGTCTCCTTCGAACGACACAACATCTCAGACAATGCCATCCACTGGCTGTCCACCCACCACTGTATGGCCTCGAAAGGCCAACCCCTTGCCACCACCCTCAACATCTACATCGCGGACTTCCGCAACCACACCGCCAACTCTGGCATCAAGGATGAGAACGTCCTCATCAATTTCTTTGCCAATGGCATCCCTGCCCCCTCATGAAGCGAATCTTCGCTATGGACACTCCCCCCACCACCATCGACTCTTGGTACGATAAAGCCGTACATTTCCAAACCCAATGGGAATGCGCCCAGGCCATCTCCAGCAAAAACCCAAAGACCGAGTACAGGTCTTACTCAAACCCCACCCCCTGCCCCAAAGACCCAAATGCCATGGACGTTGATGCGGTCACCACCCCTCGCCCCCCCAAACTCACCAATGAAGAGCGACAATGCTGCTTCAAAGAAGGCCGCTGCCTACGCTGCCGAGAGAAAGGCCACAACTCCAAGGCCTGCCCCACCTACACCTCCCCTCCCGCCCCTCGTACCTCCCGCATCAAAGAAGTCAAAGAAGAAGACGAATCGGTGCTCGAATTAAACCACATCGCCGCCCTCCCGGGTTTTTAGATGGAGGACCTCGTTCGACGCAAGGTTCCTCCTCCCCCCCTAAACGTATGCATGTAAAAGTATCTACCCTGCCTGGAACAATGAAACTCCCCATTCAACTCATCATTCCATCGCATACGTTTAAAGTTGTCGACACCACCGCCCTGATCGACTCCGAAGCCGACATCTCCTGCATCGATTGGGACTTCGTGTGAAAGCACAAACTCCTCACCACCCGTCTCCCCCGCCCCCTCAACGTCCGCAGCGTCACCCAAGACCCCACTGTCCAAGGAGGAGTCAAATTCTCCACGGAACTTTTTATCCACATTGAAGGTCTCGCACATAAGGTAACCTTCTATGTCATGAACTGTGAAACGACCAACGTCATCCTCGGACTTCCCTGGCTCAAAGCCACAAACCCCTCCATTGACTGGTCTAACCAGACCATCTCCATCGCCGAATCCACAGACCAGTCAAAACTCCTCCACTCTCTTCACTCCGCCGACGCCAAACGCCACGATTCCTATTCTGCTCCCTCCTCCCTAACGATCTCCCCGAAATCCGACATGTCAACATCGCTCCCAACCACCGCCACCTCCCCAGCTTCCTCAAGGATGAGTCCATCGAGGAATTTAACTCCGTCCCCATCCCCTATGCCACCGTGAATAGAGTCCTTCGTGGTGACTCCCGTTTCGTCATCTCCAGACCTGCCAACCTCATCGGCAAGGTCAACACCTCCACAGAACTTGCTGCCAACGCCGAGAAGACCAAGCCAAAGCAAGTTCTACCCCCCGAATTCTCCAACTACGCCTCAGTCTTTTCCAAAGAGGCCACCAAACACGTTCCCCCCTCTCGCCCTTATGATCATGAAATCAACCTCGACTCCTCCTTCACCCCCAAGATCGGAAAGGTGTACCCCCTCTCCCCCGATGAACGTAAAGCCACTGAAGCGTTCGGGAATGATCGTGAAACCTGGTCAGCTCGTCATGGACCCTGTCAAGCTCGATGGGATCGCATCCTGGCCTACCCCCGAAAAGCTCAAGGACGTTCGATCGTTCCTAGGCTTTGCCAACTTCTACTGCCAGTTCATTCCAGACTACTCCTCCATTGCCCGCCCCTTGATCGACCTAACCAAGAAGGACACCCCTTGGGAATGGTCCCCCCTCTGCACCACAGCCTTCACCTGGCTGAAACATCTCTTCATGAAGGAACCAATCCTTCAACTCCCTGACACCTCCGCCCCCTTCGCCATCGCGACCGATGCCTCCAAATACGCATCCGGTGGAATCCTCCTCCAGACCGATACCAACGGCGATTGGCATCCCTGTTCTTACATTTCTCAGTCCTTCAGTCCGGCTGAGAAGAATTATGACATCTATGATCGCGAACTCCTTGCGATCATCCGCGCCCTCTGATCCTGGAGGCAGTACCTTCATGGCTCCCCCCACCCGGTCCAGGTCTTTACCGACCATAAAAACCTCACGTATTTCCGCTCCGCCCAGAACCTCAATCGCCGTCAAGCACGATGGCTTCTAGACCTTGCGGACTACAATCTCAAACTCTCCCACGTCCCTGGCAAATCCCTCGCCGGCCCCGATGCCCTCTCCCGCTGCCCCGATCTCGTCTTCGATGACGACGAAAACTCAGGAGTTACCCTCCTTCCCCAATCCCTCTTCGTCAACCTCATCGACACCATCTTCTCCGAGCGTATCTCGGACGCCTCCAAATGGGACTCTGTCGTCCAAGACTTCCTTCAACTACTCTCCGATTCGGATAGCTCCTCCGATATCGCCCTTCCCCTCCCCCTCCGCAAACGCATTGCCGACTGGCACATGGACAACGGTGTCCTCACCTTCCAGGGCCGCACCTATATCCCTGCTGATGAATCCCTCCGCCACGCTGTCCTACAACGTTGCCATGACCACGAAACAGCCGGTCACCCCGGGTACCTAAAAACTCGCCAGCTCGTCTCCTCCGAGTTTTACTGGCCCGGCCTCGCTCAATACGTTCGCAAATACATTGAAGGCTGCGCCATTTGCCAGCAAAACAAAGCGAACACCCATCCTACCTCCCCCCCCCTTCTCCCCATCAAATCCTCCTGCACCCGCCCCTTCCAACAGGTCTCCTGTGACCTCATCACCGACCTCCCTCTCTCCGACGGCTACAATTCCTTACTGGTCATAGTAGACCATGGGCTTATGAAGGGGGTGATTCTTTGCCCCACCAAGAAAACCATCACCGCGGAAGGGATTGCCAACTTCTTCTTCCTCACGGTATACTGCCGCTTTGGTCTCTACGACAAAATCATCTCCGATCGCGGCCCACAATTTGCCTCAGCCTTCGCCAAGGAGCTCTCCCGTCTCCTCGGATACTCCCTCGCCCTCTCCACCGCCTATCACCCTCAAACAGATGGCGAAACCGAACGGGTCAATCAGGAGATCGAAACCTATCTCCGCATCTTCTGCAGAAGCAATCCCTCCTCCTGGTCCGACTTAATCCCTCACACCGAATTCGCCCACAACCACCGCCCCCACTCCGTCACAGGACAATCACTGTTCTACCTCATGATGGGGTATGAACCACAAGCACTCCCCGAAATCTTTGCCCAATCAAAGATCCCCGCCCTTGAAGAGTGCCTCCGCTCCCTCACTGCCGCCCGCAATGAAGCCCTCGCTGCACACGAGCTCGCCAGACAAACTATGGCCGCTCGCTCCAAGAAACCCTTCTCCCCCTTTGCCAAGAGTGACCAAGTCTGGCTCGAAGCCAGGAACCTCAAACGCCTCGTCGCCAACCCCAAATTCGCATCAAAACGCGAAGGCCCCTTTACTATCACCGACGTCCTCTCCCCCCTGACGTACAAACTCCGCCTCCCTCGTACCTGGAAGATACACCTCATCTTCCACGCCTCTCTCTTATCACCCTATCGCGAAAACCACATACACGGCCCAAACTTCCCGGCACCCCCACCTGATCTAATCGATGGCCAAGAAGAGTATGAGATCGAAAAGATCATCAGACACCGCGGGTCCCCGACGGCCCGACAATACCTGATCCGATGGAAAGGGTACTCCGCCGAAGAAGATTCCTGGGAACCCGAACGGAACCTACGGAACTCCGCAGATATCCTGAATGGATATAAACAATGTCACAATCTCTCTTCCCCTCAAACCCATTCCATCGCATCCCTCATGGCCATCCCCACTTCCCCCACCTCTGACAACGCCTCCGACATCGTCGAAACTGGCTGGTCTTCCACTGCCAACGCCCAGGACCAACTGGACCCTAACTATGAACCCCCCGTCTCCCCCTCTGTTCCCTCAGATGACGTCTGGGCCAGATACACCTGGTCCTCTCCCACTTCCCCTGTCTCCCTCATCGATAGACTCTCCGAACGACGCGCCCCGGTTAATCACCCCCTGCTGTCTTTCCCCACTCACCCCTTCCCTCTCAACCAAGACCTGGTCGACATTACGGCTCACCAGCTACGCCGCCTTCCCCTCTCCCATGCCCTCCTAGACACCATGGAGCCAAACTCCACCTTCACCCACCTCTATAAAATGTTCCTTTCCATGTCATGCATCCTCCTTACCACCTCCGCCCCCACCATCTCTGCTGAGACCGCCGCATATCGCTCTCACCTCTCTCACGAAAACCACATCATCCAGACCATGTACCAATGCGATATGCTAGCCTTCGTCGCTGAGGTGGACTCCCACCTCCGTTACCCCTCCCCGCCCACCTTCACCACCACACCAGAAACCCCCCCCATCTCCGCGTCATCCTCCCCCCTCAACGAGATGGAGCTACACATTCTCTCTCGCTTTGACACCCTGCGAGCGCCTTCTCCCCGCCCCCATGCTACTCTCCAATGCTTCCATTGCCATACCGTCGGACACATCCATATCAACTGTCCCCGCTACCAGTGCAACAAATGCAAGGAGTATGCCCCGGGCCATCAACGATTCTCCTGCCCCTCATGGCCCTGTCGCTCCCCTGTCCTCCCCCCTTCGTCCTCGTCTGGGTCTTCCTCAGGAATCCTATCACCGAGCCCCACGCCGTCTCCCATTCTCCCGAGCTCGACATTCCCCAGTCGCTCGACGACCCGCCCGCTCCCCCTCTCCCGACATGGACTCTTACGTCTCTTTGGAGGCAGATTTCAACGACGCCGGTTCTGGTTACGGTGACTTCTAAAGTCTTCGTCATGGACTTAACCCTTAACCGGGGGGTAATGTTACAATCCGCATATACCCCTACTCTTTTCCCTTCGCTCTTACCTTAGTTACCCTACAGACATTGCTCCCGCTGTTCGAGTCCCGCTTGAGCCACTTCATTATTTCCCCTTTTTCTCTTATCGTCACTTACCTATTTAGCGTGACTCATCCGCAGTACCTGCAGCTGTATTGATACCGTTATCTCTGACTCACTTCCCTTCTTCGCGATTCCATCGCATTCTATGGTCGAGTCATCTCTTTTACGCTCCACTTCATTCCCTCTTGACTTGTGTATATAAACCCATTGATACCCTCGATGTATCCCTAAGTTAGACCTACCTGAATCTACCTTGATCATCGATTCCTCTCGGGCCCTCCAGTCCTCGCCTTGCTGTCAAGCAGGTGTTCCCCTTGTCCCTCGTCGTCACACCTCCAAGCGACTCCTTCATCCCTGCGTCACAACATATGTTGACTGTTACGATTCGCACGTACCGTTACTCTTTTCCCTTTACCCTTACTCTAGTTTCTCTACAGACACTGCTCTCGCTGTTCGAGTCCCGCTTGAGCCACTTCTTTATTCCCCTCTTTCCCTCATCACCG
>JBBPML010000571.1:0-13056 GCA_038090275.1 Austroboletus novae-zelandiae
GGGCGAGCCCAATGAACGTACTTTCGCAAGGACACCGGCGTATGCAAAGGGGACGACTTCGATCTGAACGCCAGGTGCAAACTATGCGAGCCCAGTAAGAGTAAGGGCGCGAAAGAGGGGAAAGATGTAGACGTACGTTTTCCCCTAGGCACGCGCTGTTCTTTCGATAATCGGCGACGATGATGAACCTTGGGCCAAAGGTGAGCTTGGGTCAAAGGGAAAGACAGGACAGACGTTTTGGCAGCCTCGGCGACGACTTTTTCTCGCAAATGGCAGGCTCCGCCGCCCTTGATACAGTTGAGACGCGGATCGACCCTATGTAGGCATCAGCCCGGCGAATAGACGTAGGGCCGAGGGGGGAGCACTCATCAGCGCCGTCGATGGTCAAATCGATGGTGGTGTATTGGTCCACGTCGCCGAGGTTCAATCGTACTGAGACGATGAGTTCTCTCGACTGGAACCCGGTCGGGATGAATACGCGATCCTTGTTCAATTCCGCGCCTTGTTGGACGATGCGCTGGACGACGTATGGCACGGTCGAGCCTGCGGATATGGTGAATGCGGAGCATCGGAGGTGGATAGACTCGGCGCACCTGAGCCTATCCCGATGATCTTTGGGGGAGGGTGAGTCTAGTGTTCCTCTTTGCTTCGACACGTACCTTGTGGTGGGGGAGGATGTGGCTATCCACAGCGGTGTAGGCGGCGAGTTTCTTTGCACTCTCGACGAACATGACGGCGTCTGGGGCTGATGAGGCCTCATTTGGTGTGGTCCAGTCGCCCTGAGCCAAAATTAACAGTGTATGTATTCCTGTGTTGCGATGCTCGGGCCGAAGCTTCAGCCGACCCTTTTAATTCCAGGTACTCAGTGGCACCTGTGGCCGAAACCTAATAAATGGGGTCGCAAGACCGTTTCATCCTCTACATGTAGTTCGCCAACACCCAAGAGTATCACCCAGAAATGCACTTCTCAAAAACCTACTCTCAGTTGCTCGTCTCCCTCCCTCCCGAAATCAGAAACAATCCCTTTGAGTATCGCAAGGTATGTGCACACGACAACTTCCAACTGCGCAACTGACGCACCTTTCAGCTCAAAAAGCTGATCAACCAAGCTGCATCCGAGCTTGACTCTCTGGGCCTTGGCCCTTCCGTTCTGCACTCCCGAGATTCAAGTGACAGCGTCTCCGAGGAAGAAGATGCTGCTTCAACCCTTTCCACTGACTCCAAGAGCATTTCAAGCGAGGCTTCGGACGAATCCTGCAAACCTACCATCATTTACGAGATTGCCTTGAACATGTCTGTTCCCGAACCCAGGCTCAGACTGTCGTCCCGACACCTTTCTGACGCCGATTCGACGGAACACTCTGTCTACCACGTTGATATCCCCATTCCAGAACGGTCACTTATCGATGTCATGCGATCACTATTTCATCCTCCAATTGATCAAGTGTCCTTGATGGACGGCTCGTATGTCTTTGCTCCACTTTGTTTTCACGTATAGCTGACAATCCACGCAGTGATCATTTTCCAGAGGACCTAATCATCCCTCTCCCCTCGGACGCCGCGTTCTTCCGACTTCTAACGTCTACTTTGTCTTCTATTTCTAGCCACCTGGATAATTTACACAACCGCTTCAATTCTACTCTTGCTACACTTGCTACCTCAATATCTTTAACCGCTCGTCCGGTTTCATCTTCTGCTCCCGACTCCTTCTCAGCTTATTCGTTCACTTCTGGCGATAAAATTTCCCTCATGCCTCGCTTGGGAGGCAAGTCAGACCTGTACATTTGGCGTGAAATTTTCCGCCTCTACGCCGAAGCCGAAATCTTCGAAAGTGTCAAAGAGTCGACTCTCGGTGAAAGAAAGATCGAAGAGGTGGAGGAACAGCTGAAGCTTTTCGAAGGACGCATTCAAGACCAGAAAACGTCTCTTGTACTTACAGAAAGCAGAGAGGCTCTAAATGCCTTCTTGAACCTGAACGCGTTCATTCTAAACTTGAGAAAGGTATCCCGCATTTCCTAACTATTTACTCACTACGACTAATGCATCGAATGCAGTTCCAACTTGCAAATTCAGAAGCGACCCGGAAGATTCTCAAGAAACACGTCAAACGTACAACGCTCCCGATTCCATCTCATCTTTTGGAACAATATGTGTCTCTGTCCGCTTCTACCTCGAACCAAGTCGCGTTGATTACCCGACCTCCTACATCGGTCACTTTGCCGAGGCTTCTCGTGCAAGCGATTGGCGAGGTTCTTTTGCCCGTCATACCCCATATCGATGACTATTCGTGCCCCATCTGTACAACCATCGCATTCAAACCGATCAGACTCGCCTGCGGCCATTTCTTTTGCCTCAGGTAGCTATTTTATCCGTCACTCTAATGCGTGCATACATGACTCGAAACGCTACAGATGTCTCGTCAAAATGCAAAGACGCGGAATGGCAAAATGCGCCATGTGTCGTGCACCGACGGTGCTGAAAGCAGACCGATGTGTGTACTTGCGTACCGCCACCCTTGCTCTGACTCACATGGACACGTAGCCAACGTCGACTACGGACTGCTCAACTTCATGGCTGACTGGTTCCCGGTCGAGTCGCGCGAAAAACAGCGTGTCAACGAACAGGAAGTCGTTCAAGAACAGCTCCAAAGCTTGGGTATCGCCGACGACCGCAGCTGTCGGATCATGTAACTAGTACGAATGTGCTATTACGCAGTGCATGTCGGGATCGCGTGCGCATCGTGTCGTCGGACGTACCCCTTGTGGCATGGCAACTCGACGGAACGAACCTACGGCAATCGACGCCTCGGAGATGCGTCACGTCCGAGTTCTTGTTCCATTAGGCATAGCATATTTATTGTATGATATTATTACTCTACACTCGCGCGTGTTTCACGGATCAAGTAAAGCGGACGTGTTACCATTCATGACCATGTAGCCTCTAAAGTTCCCAATGTTATATGTATATCCGAACTCGTCATTCCGAGACAGTGGATTAGCGAGTCATGTGGACATACATACCTCATATCCTCTTCTCGCCGACTTTCGGGAACACGAGAAGTAGATGATCGGCGCGCATGATATCATGTCGTGTCTGTACTGAAGCTTTGAAGTATGTCAGTCGTACATGTCGTCGAGACGGTTCGAGGCCGCTCGCGATGATCAGATAGGGCTTTTTAAGAATCTTGATGTCGGTACGATTATTCGTCGTTTGAAAGGAATCAACGAAGCGGATGAACTTGATGGACTTACATCTGCGCTTCCGCCGCGTTTCAGCATCGAACTCAATCATGGGGCAACATGATATGTAGTAACAGCTGCACTCCGTTGATCAACCACGAACGCTCATCCCACGCATAACTAGCGTTCATATGTAAAACCATGACGACTAGCAGACGAACCCTCGTGCACAATTGCTAGCGAAATCAATGGATCAGTTGGACCCTGGTGCCCTGTCATCGCGCTGAAACGTTTCAACGGGTCTTTCTGGTCGTATGATCGGACGAGTGAGATCGACCGGACCAATTTACTAAACTTGGAATCCGGACACAGATGTCCTCGCTAGGGAGCGCTTGATGTTTTTTTTTTCGGGATCGGAGGGATACAAGGGACCTCATCCTTAGCAGTGTCGACGTCATTACGAGATATATCCGCATCCAAAAATTCAACGCACCAAGTCTATCTAAGCGTCTTCGCCGACAGCCTCCTCCATTGTCTCCTCTTCCCAATTGCGCCTCATCGCATCCAAAAAGTCCTCCACGCCCTCGCCCTCCATAAAAGATTGAAGGTTCATCAGCGACAAACATATGCGGTGGTCCGTGACACGATCCTAGAAAGATAATGTCAGCGTGGACATACGCCCAAACAGATCAATCAGGTGCTCACCTGCGCATAGTTGTACGTCCGAATTTTTTCGCTCCGATCAGCCGTCCGGATTAGATTCTGTCGGGTAGCACGACGCTCGGCAATGTCCCGCGTAATTTTCATGTCCATAAGACGAGCCTGGAGAACCTGGAACGCCCGACGCTTGTTCTGAGACGTGCGACGCGTCAACACCATCGACGAAGGAAAGAAAACTAGCAAGAACCTGGTGCTGACTCCGCTCGTCCTGCATCGAGACCGTAATGCCCGTGGGGACGTGCGTCAGACGCACGGCCGATTCCGTCTTATTGACGTGCTACCAACCACCGCATGAGCACGCGCCAAAAACGCACGAGTCCAACGAACCTGTCCACCCGCACCACGCGAACGCATCACCTCGATCTTGATGTCCTCCATATTGAACAAATCATTGTCCGCAGCGGGTTCGACTTCCTCGCTCAGTGGAAGCACCTAAGCGTCATGAGCAACGAACTCGTCCAAAGAAAGGAATCGAACCGACGATAATCGCGACAGTGCTCGTGTGCACGCGTCCGCTCGCTTCCGTGGCTGGAACGCGTTGTACTCGATGGACTCCTGTCTCCCATCGCAATGTGTCATACGCGCCGTCCCCCTTGACCTCCACGATCGCATCGCGCATACCGCCGCCCATCACCTCGGTGCTCTGAATGACGTCCGCACGCCATCCACGGGCGTGCGCGTAGCGGACGTACACTCTCAAGAGGTCCGTCAGGAAGAGCGTCGCTTCCGACCCTCCGACTCCCGCCTTAAGCTCCAGGAGCGCCGAAAACGAGCGTGTTGGCGAGGGCGGGACGAGCAGGGAAGGAAACATGGTCGATAGATGCGTCGAGAGGGTCTCCTGGAGCGTCGTGAACTCGTCTTCTGCTAGCGAACGCATCGTCGGATCCGGGTCTTGTAGTAGCGGGAGGGTATCTAGAAGGGACTACTGAGGTCGTCGTGTACGTCGAACGTCGGCTCGAGCGGATGAGAAAAACGGACCTCTCTTGTTTTCACCCACGACGTCCACGCGTCATGTAGAGGCTCGAGCTCTTTGACTTGGCGCGCGCGTGCAATGTCTTCGGGGGACGACATGGATTCTGACAGCTTGAACCGGCGCGTGAGCGGTTGTGGAGAGATGTCTTATTTTCAAGCAACTTGCCTTGGAGAGCAATTCTCTTCTCGTCTCGACGCGCCTTTGCACGGCTCGGATTATACGTGCGCCGTCTTTTTCGAGTTGGCTCAGAGCATTCGCGCTTGATGACAAGGTCGACAGAGCACGACGCGAATGTACGAGCGCATGCTGCGTGGGGCGTCTCAGTAGTCCACACGGTCGTACCAGCGAAATGCATAACATGGGAGAAGACGGACAGCCACAACTCAGAAAGCTCGCCGATCCACACAGGCGCCCTATATACACACACGCAACCAAGGTCCAACTAGCGAACGTATACGAAAATAAAGTAAAAAATAAGAGTCCATGCATTATAAATGACGATAATATATCGTAGCAGGAAACGACGTCCAAATATTATAATGCAAAAAAGTACGCTGTATGTGTCCGTATGAGAGCCTCGTCAGCACTGGCATCCAAGAGTCCATGTCTCTTTTTCATGAAAAACTAAACGTCAAAATGCGATCTCGGTCACCCGACTGGGTGATCGCACGTGACCCTTGAAGCGCTTGCTTGCGGGGGACAAGCTCCCGGACGAGACCGTCACGAGCAGACGCGGCGGAACGACCGGGCGCGCGGGCGTAAACGTCATCGATACAGAAGCGATACGTGTACGTACGACTGTTCCAAGTCAGCCAAGCGTAAGAAGGGGAACGACAAAAAAAGGACGTACCGGATAGTGAATGCGTCGCAAAACACGACAAATGCAAGCGGATACTGGGCAATTCTGTACGACCGTTCAGCGTTTGCACGCGACACACACGAGGACGAGACGCACCTGTGCCCAGCTGGTCGACGTAATGCATCAGAGTGGTCATGCCAACGACGGTCCAAAAAGTGAGTGAATAGAGAACACTCTTGACGATCAAATCCCCAGTGTGGGGTGCATCAACTGCTCAACGCATCAAGTTAAAATGCACGGACAAGACGACGATACGCACGGATCGCTCTCAGCAGGACACTCGTATAGTCGTCCGCTTCGACGGGGGCATCATGGTTAGGTGGGACAAGCGCCCTAGAAGTGTGTATGGGCTGTGGTAGGGTACGGCGGGTGGAGCAGGTTTGAAACTGGTTCTGGTTCGAGAGTTCTCTGGCCGGCAGAGTTTCATTGATAATGATAACGATGGCTACGAGACAAAGAGTGACAAGGAAAGCACGAGGGTGGATTATGGAGGAAGGCATGATAACATCGGGCAAGAAAACACAACGCTCGCGCTTACATACATAGTGCTTATTGCAAATTGCAAATCCGCCCAATGAATGCTCTTACGCCAAGAAGAGTTGGACAGACACAAAAAATATTTTTATGGTTCTATTCAACCAAAAAGTACTTTATTGCGACGCCTGCCGCCAATCACAAGTGACGCTGACTGTCAGAAGTTCCCAGCGAATACAAACGAAGTAACCCCGGGGTTCTAGTCCCGTCGGTGGCACCCGTATTACTATAGGGCCAACGCGGCCGTTTACATACGCGATTCGACGTTCTAATAACATGGCGCGTTTTTTTAGCATGTCTTCACATTTGGGCAATGGGGAGAAAGAACGAAATTAACGCACGTCATGTACGATTATCACAGCACGTGAGGAATTGGGGGTGCGTACGAATACCTAACAATGACAGGTTCGTTTTGTTATCTGACAAGCGACGATGTGGTTAGTCCGATCTTGAGTCTATACTTATGATACAGCGTGCAAGGAGTGCGCCCGACGTTACTCAGGAGAACTCCAAGAAGACTGGGAGGTCCGCATCGAACCTACACCGTGTCACGCGTTCAGCATAGTAATAACTCGGTGAGGAAAGGAACGTACATACCAAACCCAATCACTTTTGTCAACGGCATGGAAATAACTCTGCATAGATGCTTGTCGACGAGCCACACCCGAATCTCAAACCACTTATCCTCGTCAGGAATCACATAATTATACCGAAAAAAGTTCGTCTGCACCGTATACACATGACATCGAGCACCTTGACTGACACCATTCATCGTCCACCCATTCATCTTAGAGGGATCGAATGTGAGCGGCGCCGAGGCCAGACCCAACGGAGGACGCAGCTTGACCCCAGTCTGATCTAGTGGCGACACCCATGTGTACTTGTCGCCAACCCATCTCGGTCTGTTAAGCATGAAAGGTGGCTTTGAACGCAGCACCTGATCAAGAGTGGGAATGGAATAGAATCGCCAGCCATGCCTAATGTACTTCTGGGTGGCGGATGCTGAGGTCGTATGTACGGTCGACATGGCGAGGGAACGTTCCTCAAAAGTAGCCAGAGGATAAAATGAATACACACATCTGCAGAGATAAAGTTCATGACACCGGCTATCACGACAAGACTGAGACACGGGTGGACGCATAAAACGGAGCAAGACGTACTGGAATGGAATTCGAGAACGGCATCTACGGGCCACGAAGTGGTCTCGATAATCTGAACTTTGAGATGCTCTTGCTTGATGCTTTTTTTCTCAAAGGTCCAAATTCCCTTGATTCCCTTCAGAGGATACCAATGTTGTGCGCCCTGGAACCCACGTTGCACAGTGCCATCCCAAGGGGTACTACCAGTGATTGCGAACTTCTAGCCTTGACCCTGTTCCGCCCGAGGAACATAGTGATATCCTTCAGCTTCTACGAGAAAGGTGGCAACCTCCGACGAGTGTCCGGGGTGGACGTACAGGTCAAGATCAGCCTCAGGGCAAAAGGTTCCAGTGTCAAGGAACTGGAGGACATTAAAACCAGAGACCAGGCTATTGGTTTTAGCCTGAAGAGAGCGAAAAGCGATGGGATCGTTGAAATATCGCGAGAAGTGATTGTTGATGTTGAAAGCGCGACTTTTAAAGTTGGCGGCTGCCAAGTGCCAAATGACACGGTGACAAGTCTGGGCGAGTGGGAGGAACGAGCGGGGCGGCAGGGAGGAAAATATGAGATCAAAGATTGGCATGCAGTCAAACACCCTTTCATGGAGAAGATCCTTCGGCGGATGCTTGTCCATTTGAAGTATGAGAGATCAGTGCATGTGTAGCAATTGATCAGAGAAAGTCATCTGGCGGCCCAGTTATTGCAGCCACCGACGCGCATGAATTTACGTAGTTTATACTACAACCGCCGTTCAAAGCAAGTCACTTTGTGATAGCATGAGTTCGTAGCTCATTACAAGATAGTACAAATTACAAGTGTTTGACACATGCCATCTTACACCACTTCAACCAGTCGAATCGATTCTGACTGGTCCAAGACCCCATCCACTGCCTGACACTGACCCTGACCCGAAGTGATGTCCAATGCCTCCTCATAAATGTCCATGTTTTGGCTGGCAGAATGTTTTGATATTACGCCAAATCCGGTGCCGATTCCTTGGTAGCGATTACGAAGCTCACGCTCATAGAGCTCTCGCACGCTTATCAAGAACCGGGGCATCATGTTGCAGAACGCAACATCTCCAACCATCTCGAGGATGATCGTTGAATATGTGCTCCATGTGGGATGAACAATTTGTATCTCATAAACAATGGGTGACTATCCATGGGCTATATTCCAGCTGAATAGAATAAACTGGAGTGTAAATATAATTTGAAAATGCTGATAATCTGATAATCTATTCACCTGTGCAATCTGTGGGCTCGGAGAATAAAATAATCCACATTTTCATATTGCAGTAACTACATCAAATATGGACCCCATTGATCTTGCGGCAGTGGTTGTCAAAGAAGATGAGGACAACACATACTATGAAGAATATGAGAATATCATCCAACTTGGAGTTGCTGCTGCTATCATGGCAGGTACCGAGATCACATGGCAATCCCGCATCATGAAATGACACCAGACTCTGTTGAAGTTAAAGTCCTATCTCATTAGGCTTTGACATGACACAAAGTCTACTACAATTGTAGTAAGATGTGGTAAGACCATGGTATTCATTTATATCTGTAACCATGTGTCTACAAAGGTCCTTGACATGTGTTACACACAGTCTAGCCCTTTGTATTAAGTCCACTTCCCTTATTACTAACAAATTACACCATAGTTGAAACACTCTAAAGTGTAGCATAATAAAGAAGAGGCTGAGTGGTCATGTCAACCCATAGAGGAATGTAAGATGAGAAGAGGAGATCTCCAAGTCTTCAAAGCTGGGGTGCAGCTCTGAGACTGGGGGGTTTATATAGCATGTACAACATATATACATGTTTGTGTAAATACCATAAATAGTATAGTCCGTGGTGATAAGAGTGACATTCACCATAGGTTGAGACATGAGCATAATGCACCATTGGCTGGTGAGAGTCTAGACATGGGGCATGAGGTGTGACATCATAGGAAAGGAGATAAGGGTCTAGCCCTAGTGCATGAGGTGTGGCAGGTGCCAGTGTCTAGATCATGATGTAAGCGGTCACATGATAAGTTAGAGACGAGTTGAGGACAAGTCTTGTTCACCTTGGTGTGGGAATAAAATACCATAAGTGTCTGGTTGAGAGTTTGAGCCAGCGCAAGGGAGAAAAAGAGAAGGGGAAATATGTGATCATAACTGAAACACTCTAAAGCATAGCATAATAAAGAGGAACACAAATGGCCACTTTGACCCGTAGAGGAATGTAAGACGAGAAGAGGAAATCTCCAAGTCTTCAAAGCTGAGGGGACAGCTCTGAGACCTGAAGGTTTATATAGGCAAATACTTTGTATGTACATGTGGTGGTAAATACCATAAGGGGAGTAGTCCGTTGTGATAAGAGAGACATATGCTATAGGTTGAGATAAGAGAGACATATGCTATTGGTTTTGAGGGCATAGGTCGAGTCTAGACATAGGGCATGAGGTCTGAGGTCATAGGTAAGGGGATAAGAGTCTAGCCTGCTTTGTGAGCAGGCACGTGATATAGACAAGACGAGCCATTGCAAGTCAAGTTCCCCCTTGGTGTGGGAATAAGATACTATAAGCATCTGGTCGAGGGTTTGAACCAGCGTTAAGGAGAAAGATAAAAGAATGAAAATATACGATCGTAACAATAACAATAGTGACCTATTACAGAAGTTTCACCTTCTTATGGTAGTTTGGCTCATTTGTTTGGTCTTATGTGCACTGGGCTGCAAGAGGCATGAGTTTATGTATCCACTAAATCACATTTTGGGCACATGTCATCTTTCTAAGCATTTCTCACTCCACATCACTTATTTCATGGGTTTCTTGATGTTTCCATGAGATATCCATACATAGAGAGCTTCACAGCATGTACAAACACTTGTGTAGCTATATAAACCCTGGGGATAGACCCAGGAGAAAAACAAGACACTTACTCTTGTCCTTCATCTTCGAGCTCAGAAATATCTCTCTTCCTTCACTCTACTATCTCTCTGTTAGCAAACTGCTCTACTGCTTGGTGAGTCTCCCACCTAAGCCCTATTCCCTCTTGCCCCTGCACCATTGGGATACTCTGCATTCCCAATAGACTCACTTGTATCTGTGTCGTCCCCAGCTTCTTTCTGACCCCTGTGGAGATACACCATGGCAAAGGCTTTATGATAGTCAAAACAACCAAGCTTTATAACCACAATGGGCATTGATGTTGAGACCTTTGGATATATCCTCACAACTGGCTTTGCTGCCAGTTGGTACACAACACCTGAAACTGTTACGCTCAGGCGTAGACCTGAGGGACGAGGGGACGAGGGGACGTTAACGTCGCTATTCAGCTGACGTGGCAAGGGTTGATAGACGGGCGATCCGCTATCCTCAGCCTCAACGGTATGTCGTGAGCTGTTGACCTGGTCAACGTATGTTGTGACGCAGGGACGAGGGAGTCGCTTTTGGAGGAGCGACGACGAGGGGGGTGAGGAGAACGCCTTCTTGGTAGCAAGGCGAGGACAAGGGGGCCCGAGAGGAATCGATGATCAAGGTAGATTCGGGTAGGTCTAACTTAAGGATACATCGAGGGTATCGAAGGGTTTATATACGCGAGTTGGGAGAGAATGAAGCGGAGCGTAAAAGGGATGACTCGACTATAGAATGCGATGGAATCACGAAGAAGGGGAGTGAGTCAGAGATAACGGTGTTAATACAGCTGCGGATACTGCGGATGAGTCACGCTAAATAGGTAAGCGATGATAAGGAAAAGGACGAGTAATAAAGTGGCTCAGGCGGGACTCGAACAGCGAGAGCAGTGTCTGTAGAGGAACTAGAGTAAGAGCGAAGGGAAAAGAGTAGGGGCATAAGTGAATCGTAACAGAAACACTCTGGAGCATAGCATAATAAAGAGGAACAGGAGTGGTCACGTTGACCCATAGAGGAATGTAAGACGAGAAGAGGAAATCTCCAAGTCTTCAAAGCTGGAGTGCAGCTCTGAGACGTTGGGGTTTATATAGCATGAATGACATATGTACATGTTTGTGTAAATACCATAAAGGGTTTAGTCTGTTTAAGATAAGAGAGACATACGCCATAGGTTGGTACATGAGCATAATGCGCCATTGGCTGGCGAGGGTCTAGACATGGAGCATGAGGTACGAGATCATAGGGGAGGAGATAAGGGTCTAGCCTGTATGCATGAGGTGCGGCTGTAGCCAGCATCTAGACTGCAAATATAAGCAGTCACATGATAAGTTAGAGACGAGTTGAGGACAAGTCTTGTCCACCTTGGTGTGGGAATAAGATGCCATAAGCATCTGGTCGAGAATTTGAACCAGCATGAGGGAGAAAGAGAGGAAAGGAAAATATACGATTGTAACAACCCCCACCTCATTGTCAGTGAAACCCACCAAACTTCGCCTCAGAGTCCCCGAAGACTTTGATGGATCCTATGAGCGTGCCATGCCATGGTACTACTCCGTCATGGCTTACCTCATTGTCAACAGCAAGGTATACAACACCGACCAGAAGAAGGTCGCCTACGCCCTCTCCTTCATGAAGAAAGGATCAGCACTCACCTGGGCCGACACCTATCGGCGAAAGGCTATTGATGCCGCCACCTTCGGAACTCTCGACGAGTTCACCAAAGTGTTCAAGGTCTCCTTTGAACGACACAACGTCTCGGACAACGCCATCCACTGGCTGTCCACCCACCACTGCACGGCCTCGAAAGGCCAACCCCTCGCCACCGCCCTCAACACCTATATCGCGGACTTCTGCAACCACGTCGCCAACTCTGGCATCAAGGATGAGAATGTCCTCATCAATTTCTTCGCCAACGGCATCCCCGCCCCCCTCATGAAGCGAATTTTCGCTATGGACACTCCCCCCACCACCATCAACTCCTGGTACGATAAAACCGTACATTTCCAAACCCAATGGGAACGTGCCCAGGCCATCTCTGGCAAAAACCCAAAGACCGAGTACCGGTCTTACTCAAACCCCACCCCTCGCCCTAAGGACCCAAACGCTATGGATGTTGACGCGGTCACCACTCCTCGCCCCCCCAAACTCACCGACGAAGAGCAACAACGCTGCTTCAGAGAAGGCCGCTGCTTACGCTGCCAAAAGAAAGGCCATAACTCTAAGGCCTGCCCCACCTACACCTCCCCTCCCACCCCTCGCACCTCCCGCATCGAAGAAGTCAAAGAAGAAGATGAATCGGTGCTCGGATTGAACAACATCGCCACCCTCCCGGGTTTTTAAATGGAGGACCTCGTTCGACGCAAGGTTCCTCCTCCCCCTCCCCTAAACGTATGCATGTAAATGTATCTACCTTACCTGGAACTATGAAACTCCCCATTCAAATCATTGTTCCATCGCATACGTTCAAAGTTGTCGACACCAACGCCCTGATCGACTCTGGAGCTGACATCTCCTGCATCGATTGGGACTTTGTGCGAAAGCACAAACTCCCCACCACCCGTCTCCCCCGCCCCCTCAACGTCCGCAGTGTCACCCAAGACCCCACTGTCCAGGGAGGAGTTAAATTCTCCACAGAACTCTTTGTCCATATTGAAGGTCTCGCTCACAAAGTGACCTTCTATGTCATGAACTGCGGGACGACCAACGTCATCCTTGGACTCCCCTGGCTCAAGGCCACCAACCCCT
>JBBPML010000572.1:0-13049 GCA_038090275.1 Austroboletus novae-zelandiae
TTCTTTTATTGGAGTAGACCCACACTTCCGTTTGAGGGAGAGTGTTGTTGCATATTCGGATAGCACTACATAGCAAACGGTGTGCAGTCGTACAGCCACCGGATTACTTAATCACGGTTTACTTACAGTTCGAGTACAGTAGTTGTACCAAAGTGTTTCAACCAAGTGAGCTACTGTGTAGTCTCTAAGACTACTCCTCCCAATACTGTTTCAAGACCAATGGTACGTTTAATTATTTTTTACTTTCTATTACTATTGCCGTCGTCGTTGCAGCCATGGTAATGCCAGACACAACGATGACAACGAAGCTGCGGCCATGTCATCAACATCAGCGACAGCAGAACGACGAAGGCACCATGGCAGTGAAGCCAGCGCCCCATAAACTCTAGGGATGGTAGAATGGCAATGACAATGCCAACTCCCCACCAACAACAGCGACATCAGAGTGGCAACGATGACAATAGCACAATGGCAGCAATGCCTGTACCCCAGATACATACCCGATGGTACGTTCATTTCATTGCTACTTTTTATTGTTACCGCTATCGACATCGCAACCAGAGCGACACTGGCCACGATCACTACGACTTCGCGCTCTCCTTCTATTTAGGCTTCCGCTCTTCGACACCTTCAATTCTGGACACCGCCCTTTGGTATCATCGCCAGTTCATTCCGTTCACTCGCTGACTGCTTTTTTGGACCTATATTATTTACCATATGGCCACCAGCACGTTCGGGCTACCTATATTAATCTCAATTACTTACGATCTCACTTTTGCAAGTGGCAAGTAAATAGTTGGCGAGCAAGTAATGGGACCTACTGGGGCAAGTAGTGATTTACTTATGCACGAAATTACTTATTTGGCCGTTTGGCGTATAAGTAGCCATAGGTAATATGCTACTGTTTCTTCCGTCTGACACGCACAAGCTGTTTCTGATCTCGAACCAGATGATTTCGGACTATTCTCAGTCCAAACGGCATTCCTTCATTGTAGAATTCTGCTTAGATGTCCTTAAATTAATGCCAGGGGTGAAATGAACTTGTTAAAAAAATCGACGTGTGGCGCACGTGATCAAAAAAGTGCACGACCAAAAGAAAAAGTGCGCGATCATCCAAAAAAAAATGCGAGATTCCCAAAAAAAAAAAAGTGCGCGATCAACCCAAAAAAAAATGCGAGATTCCAAAAAAAATGCGAGATCTCAGAAAAAAGTGCGCGATTAAAAGTGCAATCCGACCGCCATACTCCACAGAGTTATCTTCCAATCAGCCCCGAGGAAGTGGAGTAGGCCACCACAGATGTCTGCAGTGTCGGCGGATTCATATCATATACTTGAGCTGTGGCACTGGTGACTCAAGATGGTGTGGACTTGACAGAAAATTTTAACAAGGATAGTCAACAAGCCAAACAGCACGCTATGATTGGAGGACATCCAGCGCAAAAAAGGAAATCAGGGGTCAATTGTAGGCTAACCCAAAAGCAGAACGAACAGAAAACATTCCAAGACGTGTTATGGAGTACTCATGGGATTTCCTGATCTGAGCCCATTCTCCGTGAAATAAAACCCACATCATTTGCACGATGTTTTTAATGCTTTCTACGTTGACAAGATTACCGACCATCATGCTTTCGAGACCGCACATTAGTTGCCTAATGCACTATAGTACTATGTATTTTGTTATATCTAGACTGATAAAGCCCTTGGGTTCGCTTTTCACTCTTGAGAACTTTACTTGTACAGCCTTTTTCGCTTTTCCCTCTTGTGCCTTGCATCCAATTGAGTACCAAGGCCGGCTAAGGCGCGGGACATTTTGCTGTCAGATGAAGGTTCAGTATAAATATGAACCTGAACCTGACAGCGGGTCTGGTTTGGCAGCTCCCTTCACCAAACCTGAACGCAACCAGAGTTCGATTCATAAAAGGTTCGGTTTGAACCAAACTTGTTCAGGACCGGATGTGTCCATCCCTATTCAAAGGCAGTATGTTAACCCATGGTCCTGCAATGATATACTTTGCAAATTGTTCAGTCTCGGCCAGCATCATATTCAAACGGTATTGACTTGGTCTGATCACCTGTTACACGTTGATACACTTTGATAAAAATATTCTTGCCATGTTTCCACATAGTAGCCGAGTAAAATTCCGGCCATAAAACAGTGCTTGATCGCAGTAACAGCGGAGACGAAATAATTGACCGTCGAGTGCGCGTAGTATTCTTGTGCCAGCCAGCTGATGAGCCACCAGGAAAGTCCCAATCGAGCTCAGTGTGCGATTCCATTGCTTTACCGCGTGAGACAATCCCTTTCAACGTACCTTGTGAGGCAAACGCACCGCTTGTGTCAGGCTATCCGTCCGATGTGTTCCAGGTATTATAGGTATCGGAGAAGGACCACCGAACCAAGCCTGCCAAGATCCAAAATTTCAAACAGTCAGTGGCAGCATGCGACCGATGAGTCGGCATTCCTCGTTCTTCGCTCGGTTCTAGAGCACACATTTAATTTTGTGAGTGTTAGTGGTTTAAATTTCCTGAGCAAATCCAGGATGTTGTCAATGAACCTTTCCAGGTAGCAGTTATATGGTGAGAGCTACCATACCTTGTATAGAAAATTGTCCCTACCAATACTCTGTGATAGGGCACTCGATACAACTAATGAAGCTTTGACCACTGCTCATGGTTTGTTTTCAAATCTCAGCTTGCATGACAACTCCGCATCGTGTCTTGCTCATCTCATGTCTCGTTTAGCGTACAAATACATTGCTGGCCAATAAATAAGTCACAAGGCATTATTCGACAAAATGACATCACTGTTGTATCAAGCCAGCAGCTCCTTCAATCGCCGTTCTTCCACCCTCGGTACAAACTCTACCTCAAATGGATCGGGATGATATATGATGAAGTTTTTCAAGCCATTAGCAAGGTCGATCGGTGCATCAGGTCGTTCCAGAATGCGGAACGACCACAGTAGCAACGCGATGTTGATATACAGCGACCGGTTTGCAACATGTTGACCAGGGCAAACTCTACTCGCGTTCGATCGTTAGCCCGCCCCAATGGTCTTGGTTTCCAGACACTGCATACGTACCTTCTGCCAAACCCATACGTGTAAAAATGTATGTCCGTCCTGATCTGTCCTTCTTCTGTTATCCAGCGTTGCGGATTGAACTTTTCAGGATCAGGGAACGCCACTGGGTCTCGCGAGATCGCCCTGGTAGAAGTTGCGTTATGTACATGAAAACATGCTCAAGAGGGTGAGTGTGCACGAGGACGTACCAGTGACAACCCAAAACAGTCGCCCCAGAAGGAATACACTGGCCATTCTACAGGAAAGGATCATCAGAGCTGTTGTAAGTCTGGGGAGCAAATAACGTACCCAGATAATATCCTTCGTCGCACGGTGTGGGATACCTAGCATATAAGTACGCATTGAACTTCCATGTTGCCACAAATTGGATAAGATAACGAAGAAAACGTACCCATAGGTACCAGTGGTCTCAAGCGCAAAGACTCGAGCATAAATGCTTGGAGCTGCGGCAGATTATCCTTATCGGCAAACGTGGGTACTGTACTCCTCGGTCAGGACCTCCATGGAACATTAAATCAGGCATCGGATACCTCTGTCTTTCCCTACAATATTATCTAGTTCTTCTTGGACACGGGCTTGTGCGTCAGGGTGCCATGCCGCTGCCATAATCATCAGACTGATACCGGATGAAGTCTGAAGGGAAAAAGTCAGATATATTCCGGGGAGAATATATATATATATATACAGTGTCGGAGGCGGCACCAAAAAGGTTGCCAGCGAGATAGGCCATCTCATCGTTCGATAGTCGGTGGTCGTCGATGTTCTCGAGGAGCGTTTTTCCAAATGACGGGTTGGCGTTGTTCATCGACTAAAATACAAGGAGAAATGAAATATACACTCAGATCATATCTTTCAATATAAACAACACGCACCATATCTTCCCTGACTCTATTCAATTGGTCACGAAAGAGTGATAGCTCGAATTGATGGAGCTCCTTGAGCTGGCGACCATACCCAGGCACATATCTCAACCATGGGAAACGGTCCACGAGATAGGCCCCGGGTCGCACTGCAGATTCGAAGTTCTTCATTGCTTGATGTATACGCACCACCTCAGGATCGTCGTTGGACGTTGGCGACTTCTTTCCGTACGCCACACGCAAAATGATTGAAGCAGCAAAACTATGTAAGTTTGAATCAGCTCAGATTCGATAGAAAGCAAAAGAAAATCAGGAAGCTCAATGGTCACGTACCGTTGCATATGTTGTATGTGGTGTTTCGGATCGTTCAAAAGGTCAAGAATGACATCCTTCGCGTCCTCTGCTTGGATCCCCTGGTATGCTTCTGCCGCTTTGGGTTGGAGATGGGAATGTACTGTTCGTCGGAAACGACGGAAACGTTCTCCAGAGGACTCGAAGAGGAGATTCAAGCCACCCGAGTATAATTCCCCTGCAGCTATCATCTGAGGGCGGTCAACCAATGCTACGCCTTCCTTTTCCATTATTTCGGTCGCTGCCTATGAAAGGCACGAAGGGTGGACTGGAATTGACAGGATACCACTGTGCAGACGTACATCCATACGACCGATGACAATTGTCACCTGGCTTCCATTCCGGAAGGAAACGACAGGACCGTACTGGTCGACTAGTGCTGTGAGCGCGCGTGGGACACTGCGAGGGTTGTCAAACAGTTGCCTCCAGCGTGCCTCTCTTCGTAACGAACATGTGCGAGTTCAGCAAGTCAGAATAACGTACTCTTTTGTTGGAAGGGGGTTCTCCCAGAACCAACTGGCAGATGGACCGGGAGGGAGTGGGACACCGTTCTTGTGAGTCGGGCTCCATGCAAGTTTCTTGGACAAGAAAGCGAATATGGTTATAGCAGCTACGCCGCCAGCTACGTATGGGAATATCTGGGCTGGAACGACAGAGGCAGCGTCGATTGTGGACATCTGGATAGGTAGATATGATTCGAGTTCGTGTTGACATTAAATAGTTCGTATTCCAAGAATCAAATATATGCTCATCTTGCATAGCTATATGTTCTTCGGTATCCCTCTTAAATGCCTAAGATTGGATCGATCCTTTGTTCCGAATGGGGTCCTCCAGGCAGGACGGGAGCCTGAAAAAGGCCGGGGTGAAGACGGCCGCGCCTCGCGTATTGAATCTTCATAGCATTTGAGTAAATTACGCTTCTCCTCACCGCGGATAGACTCTGATCGCAGCAGTCCCAGAGCGTCGCAGCAAGGTTAGTCGGTGAAGCATATATATTGGAAAATGCGAGTTCAGTGCGGACACAAAGCTCGTCTTAAGTGTTTGAGTTTTCCCGTCGCGCCGAAGGTTGTGAAATGGACCAGGTACCATTTTCAACGAGATCCCCGAAAGAATCGGAGATGGGACAAGAATTGACGAGACTCCATCTCTGTGCAAATTCAAATCTGCAGCGGGGTGATAAAGTTTAAGTCAGCGATATGAAACATACGTTTAGAAAGAAAACGAAAAAAAAACGAGTGGTAAGAGCAAATGAGGTGGCGTGACGAGTACATACATATCCGGTCACACCAACAAGAACTTGCTCTCTCACACAGCCAAGATCATACACGCTTATATGCAGGCATGCGATTCTGCCGGTCAGTGACCACAGGTCAACCGGTCACAGGGGGGAACACGCCCTTGCGGACAATAAACAAGGAAAAAAAAACCGGCCACGGTCACCGACGGGCCACTTGTGTGATGTTGATAAACTTCACCAAACATCCATGTGAACGTGGCTTACAGTTTCCTGTTCCTTCTGAGTCGTGCCTATTACGTAACTACCTACTCGATCATCTTGTATCAATCTATCAGCTTATCACAACCATCGCAAACCTGCATTGTCCCGACTCGCCCAAACGTATCCACCTGAAGCTCTACTCTTCTGCTTGAGTCTCAAATAGGGACAACGAGAACTGGCAAAAAGTTGGGAACCCTTCATCGAACATCCAGGATACGCTAAAAAGAAGCTTCGGGAAGGCAAAAGTAACATGTGCGATACTGTACGTACGAGCAACACATCACTCGAGAGCACGCACTGGATGAACAGCAAATAAGTGCAGGACTGCGGGATTCATATAGAGGGAAGTTTGGAATGGTATCTCCCATCCTGGTTCTGAATGTAAGCCGTTGCACAAAATTGCGAAACCTCTGCTATCCATTCGTCCAAACTCAGCATCATGCGAACGTCTATTCAGCGTGTTCGGTGGAATCCTCACAATGTCTCGGACACTGCTTGCGGAACTCAAGATGTATGTGCACGAAGAACACGTTCGTAACGATGTCGTGAAAAAGCGCCTCAGATGACAGTATGCCGAAGAAAATACCACTGGAAACCCTGGTGATGCACAGGTGGTGGACACCGAAGTCAGAGAAATGGAGTCCGGCTATGTTGGAGATTCGTGTACTGAGGAGGCCAATCACCAGGATTTCCCGGCATTTATCAATGCAACACACGGAATTCACGCTGTCACAGTAGAGCTGGTTCGGACGGTAGATGGGGAGGAAGAATATGCAGCAGGTGAAACGAGCTCAGCTTCGTTGTCTGAGTTTAACCCCATATCCATCAAAGATCCAGTGCTCAATTACCGAAGCGTTTTAAGAGTCTCTCAAAATCACAGGATAACGATCCGGTTTCGAAAGAACTGCTTCTACGACATGTCGTCGTCTGTATTTATAGGTGGCATATACACAGGACTTAGGTCATGTAGTAAGTGTGTCAGAAATATCATAGCTGTCATACGTCATGTCCATCTCTGTGCCACGGGTCCGATCACCAGACTAGTTCTCGTAACAATTATTTACTCATACACTGATGAATGGCTTGTCCCAAGTCCTTCCATCAAACAGCCGTTCGAGGTTTGGATGCCGAACTCGAACTATATCAGCTTCTTGATTTAGATGCAGAGGGTGTTGACGACCCAGATCTCCCGCAAGTGGACAATATCTTGAACGAGTTGGATCCGATTTCTTTACTTCGAACTTCGAAGAATGTTTTCACGATGACATGATTAGACTACACAAAGTTGCAGTACGCCTTGAGTCATGCCGGCCAGCCAATCCGAATTGATTATATAACCCCCCGTTGTGACACCCGGCAGGGTCGGCACTGCACTGGTAGAGTTCAGTTCATCTGCGTGCATGGGAGTGAACACTCCCTGACTCCGACGAACCTTCCCTGACCTGCAGAACACTGGCTGACAACGACGTTGTGGAACCCCACTCTGTCAAGCGACATTTCTCGAATCTCGCAGCACCAGGCAGAGTTTGATCGGAGAACCAGTTCACATTATTACATTACCAGACACACGAATGAATCAGAGTGAGATAGTTACTGTACATGTATGATATAAGGAATAAAGTGCATTAAATATTCGTCTGGGTCTACATATTTTCAAACTTGGTGTTCTCCGATGTAGACTTAGTAGTGAGTGTCAAGCGGAAATGATCATCACCTCTGCAGGCTTCCAGATCCCCTATAGTGACGATCATCAATTTATCAGACCACGCCGGAAAAGAAACCCACCTGCTGACGGGTACGCTCTCCGTTGTCCGAGGGATCCGATGCTTGAAACTCTGGATCCATAATAAGGTCTGCACTCTTGCAGTACGTCAGTTCGAAGTCCTTTTCACCACGAATGTAATCCCGGGCATTCAGATTACCGAGTAGCGAGTTGCAATAAAGCGAACAAATTGGAATCGCAAATATCTCAAAATAAAACTTTGATGGAAAGATGTGCAGCTAGAACTAGTGTTAGAAATACTTTGAATGACATCACGGATTCCGAGAAAAAACGAATGACACGTACCACAACGACGGTCAAGATAGCAAAGACTGATGTGCAGATTCCCGTGGCCACTGTAAATAAGAAAAGTCGTTGAAAAATATGCAAAGTGCTTGTATCATTGCATGATCCATGAGACATATTTCGGGAGCACGAGTATGATGAGGGCTCACTGTACAAATCCAATGAGATGGCGCTTGCAGACAAGTGAGAAAGTCATAGCAATGGAGATCAGAATATCCACTCCGGCGGACAGGGAGAAAAATAAAACAACCATAATCTATCCATCAAAAGTTATTGAGATCTCCTAAATCCGATGTAAATCTTGAAAGATGATTCGTACGATGGATATATGATCTTGCAAAATTTCGAGCCGAACCATACATGTCCTAGTTGCTATGAGCAGATAGAAGCCTAGGCCAATAGAGTACACGAACCCCTTTTCACAGTGCAGTGACCTCACAACATAAACTGAGAACAGTTACGAATGTGTACAGCAGTGATTTCAAATGATATCTTACTCGCAATAGAAACTAATATTCAAATGGTTATCAGAGTACATTCACCCAAAGTTGAGTCCTACCGAGCTGTATTATTGCCGGAATAATCTATGTTGCAGATATTAAGCAATGCTGCCTCGGAATTATTTCGTTTGGTGGTCTGCTTACCCATGCAACTGGTATTACGATCTTCTTCTCGCTGACTAAGTGATTATGAATGATTAGAAAAAGGACATGGTGTTTGAAACATACAAATATAGATCCTGTAGACGAAGAAGCCTTGCGTAGCTACAGAAATAACAGCCTGAATGCAATGAGTAAAGTTCCCAAAGGAAAAATGCATATACAGTACCGTCAAGAGTGCGGCGATCTGGACCTGTGACATGTTGGTCAATATTCAAACAATTACTAGGAGCAGGACCTACAAGATTCCCGCCGGGAGGTTGTAAACAAGGCATTAACCTGAACAACGGATTTAATCTGCTTTCCAGGAGAGCCATCATGTATTTAAATTCTAAACAAAGCACAAGGTGAGTATAATGATTCCTTTTTATTTTCACATTATCACACTCTAGACTTACTACATCATCACTTACTGACACATTACTCATCTATGCTTATACATGATGATGCGTGCTGACTGATGTAGTTTAGAACTGGTAATTAGTAATGTAGTTTAGGGTAGACACTTCCGCATGTATATAAGGGCTGAGCCCTATGGTGAATGTTCCCCATTCACAGAATAGTTATTGCATTGCAAGTAACCTGAAGCACTTAGCTTAAGGCCTTGTTGTGGTCCTAACATTATTCTGTGAATATCCTTGCTTCACCTTACTCCTCTGTCGACAACGAACTTATCGCCTACCCTCTCACCAACCATTGCCTTCAACGACGAACTTATCGACATCACTGTTTCCACTCTGTCTTCACCCACCAAGTCTTCACCCTGTCGTCTGGAACTCTTGCCTCTGTGCATCACTGTAAGCACTGTACAGGCAACCGCTCCTCCTCTGTCAACACCATTAACTCTGATCCCAACAATAACCTTCGATGGGAGATTCCCAGAGTTCCCACTCCCCCTCCTCAACATTGCCAATGTACACCGCCGCCTATCTCCCACATCCGCCGCTTCCCTACCGCTGTGCGACCATTTTGGGTCGCTTATAGGGGACGCCTGCACCTCCACCCCTTGTCTGTACTCCGGCGCCCAGCGCGCTACCTGTAGGAAAACACACCTACTCCCCGTCCTCTTCACTCTGCCAAGGCGCACTTAGCGTCTAGACCTACCTATCCCTCCCACGCACGCCTGCGATAAGGCATAAAGCTCCTTGCGTAATCAGAGGCCAGTAAAACACTGGGCAAGTGTTTGTAGCAGTGTAGTGCTGTGTATAGAGGTTGTCTGCCTCTTGATAAATAAGGATAAAGTTGCTTGATACTTTTGGTATCTGAAATAGTGCACAATTCCGGGTGATCTCCATGAGAGGATCAGCTGTTTGTGTGATTACAGCCATTGTCACGTCGCTCCACTTAGCATATTAAGTTGCCTAGAAGTAAAAGGCTGCCCCCCCGACTTCACCTGCGTCAAAGACATGCAGATTCCAAACTGGGACTCACTCATGACGAGTTATACTCCTCCTCCTCCCTCGCCCTCTCTCTTCTGAACCAAGGAATGGAAGATACGTCAGACTTAAGGCAACTTGAGTCACCATGTCCACCCCTCCCCCCTCATCCTCACGTATCGGATGGTCCACATTTGGACTTAGAACCGATAGACCAAGAGACATCAAGATGGACGCAGAGTCCTCCGAGTCTACCCCACGGATCATTGCCCTCTCCCTCAACGAAACACCATCGGCTGTTGAACAGCCACACACCTATACAGTTGTGAACTCTGTCGCAGAGTTCTATGCTCAATACCAGGACTATCAGCGACAAAGTATTCGAGATGGACCTAATTCAGTGCTATCTCCCATCTTCCCATCTCATATCCTCGCCAATTCCCCTCCAAGAGCCCCAGTTACATCCCCAACAGTATCTACTGTTGGAAATCCACTGCAAGGAACCCTGTCCGGTCCTGCAGTACAATTGGCAGACGTTTCAGCAGTTACAGCTGGCGGACTGCCTATCACACAGCATACACAACCACTGGGAAAGTCATGTACGGCCAAACCCGGTCCTTTTGATGGGACCCCTGCCAAGTACGACTCCTGGATGGCAAAATTCCTGTTATATACAGGAGGCTTTACAAGACCACCTATGGATGCCGAGGCAATAAGGATGTTCCTGGGATTCTGTACAGAAGGTGCTGCAGACACCTTCACAACTCTCTTCATCATGGAAGGACATGACATCGACGCAATGAGCATGGCCAACTTTATGGAAAATAAGGTCAAACCACAAGTCAAGCCCGTTTATGCAGAGGCACAGGCCGAGCATGAACTAATGATGTTGAAACAGGACAAGATGTCCATAGAAACATTCATCGCTCACCAGAAGCAGCTGATCATACTGGCAAAATATGACATTTCCCACAATGGAAAGGTCTTGGTTTGTCTCTTATGAACCCATGCTCACAATGATATCGTTGAACAAGTTGAACATGGAAGTTTTAACATGACGACCACATACGCCAGAGATTATGATCGCTGGTGTCGCAAACTCATTCAGGCTGGGCATTTACTTGCCGAAATTGCCGAAAGGAAAAAGAGAACGCAACCCTGGACCCTGTGGACTCCAAAGATAACAATGCCCTCTCCTCCACCTAAAGTAGCCACTGCGGCTACGACAATTCACCCAAATGCTACGGGAACATTTAGCGGTGCTGGCGCACCTATGGATATTGGGCAAGCTCATGCAAAAGGACTTTGTTTCAAATGTGGCAAGGCATGACCTTGTAAGGACCACATGAAACCTCGGCAGCCAAAAAAGATGATGGTGTGAGGTGTTGAAATAGAGTATAATAACAACAAGGAACTGGAGACCATGATAGCACAGGTACTCCAGGATTTTCCAAATGAGGTGCAGTGACAGGATCTCCTGTGACCTCTAGTTTCTCTTCAATAGATGTACACAGTTCATGTAAATTAGATGGGGCGACCAGTAATGGCGCAGCCGTTCAACCGGTGCTTAATTCCCCTTGTAATGAACAAAAAATTATTGAAAAGAAAAACGATCCTAAGGAACCTAAGAAAGTACTCTGGATACTTCAGAGGGAAAAGACTGGGGTCTTAGTACCAAAGAAGGAGTTGCCTAGGGTTGATCCCCCAAAGCAATCCGTGAGAAAATCATGGTTAAACACCATTGATTCATGGTCATGCACCTGGATCAAAGCAATGGCAGATAACACGGATGACGACCGTGTAGAATGTCATTTAAGAACTTTCGCCCATGAAACTAGAGAAAGTGAGGTAGACAAAAATTTGGTAGCCTGCATAAAAAAGGCAACTGAAGTTGAAGCAGGATTTATCCTAAGGGAATTGCAAACTAAACCAAAGTTTGTAAACAAAAAAAGATCGGACAAGTCGTTTGAAATAGACACAATGCTTGTGTCTCCCGAAGGAAGAAAAATTCTGGCACTTGCATTACTAGATTCAGGATGTATGGCATCTGCGATCAATCAGCAGTTTGCAAAACAACATAAATTGATCGAACACGAACTCCCTCGTCCGATTCCATTCTACAATGCAGATGGAACTCGTAATACCATTGGATCTATAACCCATTTCACAATCATAGAAATGAACATTGGTGAATATAAGGAACAGATTTCGCTAGCATTGGCAAATCTGAAATCGCATGCCATGTTCCTAGGATATGATTGGTTACAACAAGTAAATCCAAAAATTGATTGGAAAACAAAAGTTTTGAAATTTGACAATATTCCAGAACTTTTACCCATTGATGAGGAAGAATCCGAATACAAAGCTGGAGATCGAATCTTTCAAATCGGCTCCAGTTATATCAATACATTGGCAATGGATCTAGTAGCTGAAGCCAATCAATCTAAACAGGCAAAAACCTTCGAAAATGTCGTGCCTGAAAGTTACCATGATTATAAAGATGTATTCGACAAAGAATTCTTTGACGAGTTACCCCCTCGACAACCATGGGATCATGCAATCGAATTAAAACCCGGTGATCATAAAATCGATTGTAAAACATACAACTTAACTGTTACGACTTGCTTATACCCCTACTCTTTTCCCTTCGCTCTTACCCTAGTTACCCTACAGACATTGCTCTCGCTGTTCGAGTCCCGCTTGAGCCACTTCTTTATTCCCCTTTTTCTCTTATCATCACTTACCTATTTAGCGTGACTCATCCGCAGTATCCGCAGCTGTACTGATACTGTTATCTCTGACTCACTTCCTTCTTCGTGATTCCATCGCATTCTATAAGTCGAGTCATCTCTTTTACGCTCCGCTCTATTCTCCTCAGACTCGCATATATAAACCTCTCGATACCCTCAATGTATTCCCCAAGTTAGACCTACCTGAATCTACCTTGATCATTGATTCCTCTCGGGCCCCCTAGTCCTTGCCTTGCCATCAAGAAGGCATTCCCCTCGTCCCTCATCATCGCTCCCCAATAGCGACTCCTTCGTCCCTGCATCACAACATACGTTGACCAGGTCAACAGCTCACGACATACCGTTGAGGCTGAGGATAGCGGATCGCCTGTCTATCAAACCCCTGCCACGTCAGCTGAATAGCGA
>JBBPML010000573.1:0-13046 GCA_038090275.1 Austroboletus novae-zelandiae
GCCCGCAAATTTGCCCTTTACATTAATCAGGTATGATGCAGATATATAGATATGTGACAATCTTACTGTAATGCACTGTAAGAAATCCTCTCACCATGCTTTGAAGCTGGCCTCTATCTGCATCCTCAACACCTTCAATCCAAATGGACCCGTCTGCTCTTGTGACCAGTTTCATGGGATTTTTTTTCTTCACTTTCTTTACCAAAGCAATTGGATTTTTGACAGTTCTTTCATCTGAAGATAAGCCTGAGTCTTTAGATAAATGCATTTCTCAAGTTTCTAAACTTGTTCCTATATACTTCTCCCAAGAACTTCTGAGCTTGGAAATATCCATAAATTTGGCTTCATAGCCTAGTTCATTGTTGAAGTTCAAGCTGGTCTCAGTTAGCCATGCTAACAATGCTATTTGTAAGATGCTTACACATTTGTCACCATATGTTGCTCCTCATTCTTCCAACCTGCCAGAATAACCACTCGGACCCCACAGGCCCACCAAAGCTCATATGCAAACTCTCAGGATATTTTCATGCCCCATTTTGTGGTGTTCCTATAAACTTGTATGAAAAACAATCTATAAAGAGGCATACATCACTTGTTCTTGTTATCTTGCTTTGATTCCATCTCATGGACCTTTATTAACATTCCACTCTACTGCAGTTTGCTCCACTTCCTCCCACTTTTCTTGTGGAATGCTTTTTATTACCTGCCTGAGAGCTTTTTGATAAATTGACAGTGCTCCAGGAGTACCCAGAGTCTTTCCATAATGGTCAATAATTGTTGCATTGATTTGCACCTTGTGAGTTTCTTGAATTACAGACCTTCAAGTCCATGAGTGCCTGACCTTGATTCGACTATGGTTTGCCTCCTGCCGACATTGGTTATACAGCCATATTTTGTAAGCCTGCTCAATGAATAATTGGCAAAGAAGTCAACAGGAAGGAGAAACCTACCTTTTGTCTCTTCATCCAGTCATCTCCTTTCAGATCTTCAATACAGGACAATCAGCAGAACTGCTTTCTAAGACTTTTGAACAGTTTTTTACATCCTTCCTGCATGCTGTTTGCCCACTGAGTCTTAGAATTCATGAGAATGCTCATTTCCTCCTTGGAAAATTTCAATGTATTCTCTGAGGCAGCTGTCGTCTCTTTCGGCTCCAGCTCTATCTGATCATCTTTTATAGAAGAATCAGAATGACTTTCTTCTTCTTCTTCGTCGTCAAAGGATGATTCTGCCAGCTTGCTGGTTGAAGGCATATGTGAGTAATTCTGAGTATCAGAATGGACTTGCATGTCACCAGCAGTTCAACGTATCCCCCAGTTGATACACTGCCCAGAATGGTATTATTGTGTATAGAGTTCCATTTTACACAGGAAAGTTTGATGGAGTTCCTATATTCAGCTAGCTTGCATATATGTCACCAGCCCATTTGGCAAGGACCCAAGATAGCCAACATGTAATTATCACCTTTTCAATTAGCAGATTACCTATTGTAAAGTGCAGTAAGCGGACCTGAGATAATGATGCACCTCAAGATAATAGCTAGCCAAGGTGGAACTGTTTTCATCAGCACAATTCTTGCCTAGATAGAATGGCGAAGCTGAAAGGCAAACCCATTTCCCCATGGAAGAAAGTCTCCAGAGTTACATGGGAGACAAAGAAAACTACAAGAGGAACAAAGACCAGATTAGTTCTTGTTCCTGATGAAACTCCAAGTAGGAGAAACAGACAGGATGGGAAAACAACATGTGAAAGAGATATTTACTCCCCAATCATTCCTCCCTCCAACATCATTTTTGATGAGGCAGAACTTCTCGATCAGAGGAAAGAAGATAAGATTCTGAAACTTTGCCTCTCTGGTAAGATATATTATTTTGTTTCTCTTCACCAAGTCATCTGCTAACAATGGTCAAACTCAAAATGACTACATTCAGGAATGGATCCATTACAAGAATGAATATCTTTATTCCTTAATCGACATGGAGGCGCCTCAAAAGAAGCAAGCTTGTTGCATTTGCGGAGGGGATGGAATATATCATTGCTCAGAATGTTTCACAAGCCCACTTTTCTGCACAAACTGCTGCCGGAAACAATATCTCTCCCACCCGTTTCACTGCATTGAGCAATGGATAGGATCGTTTTATGAGAACTCCTCATTATATCTGGTGAATTCTTTTTCGCTTTTTGGCTTGATATCTGCCTGACAATTATAGGCGGGTCTTCAGTTACATCTTGGTCACCATGGCAAACCTTGTCCTGATAACACTGAAAACACAGAACAGCCCATGGATTATCCCCACCAAATGGCGGAGGATGAATGGATGGATGATCCCCCCACAGACTCTCCGAAGTATTTGCATCACCCAGCTGGATCCGATTATATAACCATAATCGATGTCAGCGGTGTTTATTTTCTTTCAGTTCAATATTGCATATATCCGCACTCTCCTCTGTATTATATGCAATTGTTCCACCATCGCCTATTCCCTTCTACCATTGAGAATCCTAGAACTGCTTTCATGTTTGTGCTCTTGGATGATTTTACTAGGGACAATTTAGAATATGGTGCTTCAGCAAGCAATTATTACAGCAAAATCTGCTGAATCACATCCAATGTGTTCCCGCATCTCATTCCGGTATTTTATTTTTCATACAACAAATATAAAAATTAACAGCACGATAGGACCACTATAGAGAGCTTCAACGAGTCTCATGAAAATGGCAGGTTTTGAAATTGCTCAAATGGTGAGGTTTTGGGCATACTGCGCTTTCTCTCAAAGCAGGTGAACTTGTAATGTTTTGCCCCGCTTGTCCACAACCCAGCATAAATTTATTTATGGATGGAAAGGATGATTTATCTCAGTAAGTATATATATTTAATACAGTTGTTCATTTGATGAACTTTGGAATATCAGCTGGAAATATACCTGTTCTTTTGTGATAGATGGTAATTTCAAGGCAGATCATTTGCATGACAGGAGGGCGGATACTCAAGTCTCACTGATGGATGGCCTTGGATTCATGGTAACCCACAATCCTTACCAAGTATACTTAAATGACACTCAATACCCTCTGGAGGTATGTTGAATGAAATTCATTACTTATGTCAAGCTATTTATACTGTGGATAGAGGTCCATTTGTAATAATCACCAAGCAGTCAACCAAGCCAACACAAGCCACGGAAATTTGGAGTCTACAGGAATTGGTGCTACTGCTTGTGCTAGGCATGGGTACTTCATCCCTCATTCTGTGGTTAATTTTCAAAAGGGTGAAAGGTACATTTAATCGGGTACCTTTTCAGATCAATAACTAAGGGCATATGTATATTTTAGACAACTGAACATGGATTATTCCCTCACAAATGCACTGCAATTCAATTCAACGGGAATTAGGCGGCAGTCAGTTTCTATGACATTAATTGCGCTTATATGAAAAAACTTCGCCAACAAATGGCGAACAATAAACATATTGCGCTTCCTAATGATATGGAAGTTGTTCCTGGAATAGGAATTTGGCATGTTCATGATCATCAGCCCCAATGTTTCCCAAGATATTCTCCCCTATTCATCGAAGGAACTGGATGGATAGATGGAGAAATCATCGAGACCTTATGGTCCATTCTCAATATTGTCTCCATCTCTGCATGCACCATGTCCAGTCCGCATTGCCAAGAGCTTCTCGACTTCCAAATGAATGATTCAAATTTTATAAAGATGATATGTATGGGTATGCTTTAACTATTTGTTAAATCGATCCACTTGCTAATTGTGGACAGGTCCAGGAAAACATTTGTGGACAAAGTTGAGGATGGCCCGCAAATATTTGCTATCCGCCAAAAATGCATTTGAAACAATAAACAATGTGGTACTGGAATCCCAACAAAGTGCCTGGGTGGATCTTGAAGCGTCCGCAATGAAAAAGGGGAAAGCAGACCCTGCCATCATGGATATCTTTCTCATGACATTCAACAAAGGTGGTTGTGCTTTATTTTCTGTTTAACATGATTTACTATATGCTCGTAGCTCCAACCGTACGTAGCATTGAACTGGATCTCCTTTCAAATGAGCAGAATCGGCCATCTGCTCCCAAAGGGTCCACATCCTGGTTGGCTCAAGGTATACAAATTGAACAATCAGCCATATTTCTAATGAAGGACCAATGATCACTTACAATACATTCCACCGATCTCCAGCGGTTGGCATTAGCGAGGCGGGCAGACAAACTCTCTTCTTCCACATCCGCCTTTATTGCAGAAGCCTCAGCATATGTTGATGACATGGTCTCTGAAAATGACACAGATGATGAATGGAACATTCTGATGGATGATATGGAAGATTTTGATGAAGAAAGAAAGGATTTTGGGATGCAATATTTCCACTGTCCTGCATTGCCTTTGCCTTTCGCTCTAGGAAGGGTGACATGTGAAGATCTTGGAATAATATCTTTGGTGGAACAGGAACTCAAGCTATGAATGGGACAAGTGAATGATATATTATGTGAAATAAGGCTCACACTAGTGGACAAGTCCATATTGTTTCACACACAAATTCGCCACACTTCAAATCACTTTGCTAATACCTGCACTTGGGGAAAAGTACATGCAGTGGACGCATTTTTGGCTAAATATGCAATGATCTACCGGCGCTGTTGAGCTTCGATGGTTTCACTTGGAGTGGACAATGACATTTTGAAATGATACCTTCCGCTCTTAGATTCTGAACTGAAGGTTACTACAGCAGTGGCGGAACCAAGCAGAAGCAGACACTGAAACTCAAATCTGGCTTGGTTCTGGACAATTGATATACCGAAGGACACAGAGAGTGATGACTGGATGTCAGAATGTAAGGGTGGGCATTTTCACTGTTTCAAAAGCCTTATTAATGTCTCATAGTTTATCATGTGAGTTGGCTGAGAGCGAAAGCATCACAGGATCGATGGTGGAAAGAGACAGAGTTGGTCTCCATGGAGTTTCAATGGACTGTTGCATTTTTTCAGAGAAAAGCAGAGGAATGGGAGGTGTTACAAAGGAAGAGTATGCGGAATGGTAGAGATGAACATGTCTGCTATGCCGCTCACCAGTCTGCCATTTACTATATGCTAAGGAATCAATGTCAGATGGAATGGGATAGTGTGCGGATAGATTAGATAGTCAACATATGACTTTCACATTTCACATTCCTCTTTAATTCATGTGGAGTAGTGGTGGAATGACCAATGTTAATTGTTGCTTACGCCTCTCCCTTCCCAAACTCTATCTCTAACCACCATCTTCTCCATGGAGCGCACTAGTATGACCATAACCTGGCCTCATATTTCCCAGAGCTTGTTACATCTGGGACTTTACTTCACCACTTGCTGCATAGAAACTTTGGTGAAGAATCTTATTGGGCAGAAGTTTGAGGAACTGCCTGCTCAATGGATTGAACATGTGAAATGTGAAATAGTATGTTTCTTTAAAGCTATGAAATCAATTTCATTCCAACTATGCTTCCCCTGCAGTCTTTTCTATGTACTTTGCAAAGCGTGTATGCCACCCGCATCACAACCCCAATTCCAGCTCCCACCTGTCAACCTTTCATCAAGTACTTTTTCATTTGCCAAAATCCCTCCATGTGCACTTACTCAAGATGGATCCAATGTGCTTCAAAGTGGTTGATAACATATCGACATTTTTACCTGACTGGGATGTGAGCCGGAAAGAAGATTTCATCGGAGATTGGTGGAGAAAAACGCTGACAAAAATGACTGATATCCTTCTGATGGAGAGACCTCAGGAATATTTTCAATGGGGTAAAGAGTATTTTCAGGTATGTTATTTACTCCTTCAGTTCAACATCCATCATTTTAACTGCAGAGGCTAGAACTTGTGGCCTGATAATCCATCACCGCTCGACGCCCAACGCCTGAAACAGCTTGATGCAATGCGATCATCATTGGAAGAATGGTTCATGGATGCAATGACCGGCTTTGAAGATCTCAGAAAAGATATGTGCCATTGTTGGGCACAGTGGACGGAACTGCAGTGCATAATTGGGGAGTCTGATGAATAGATATTTTCATAGTTTCGAATGTAATATGCTGTTTCGTGTGGGAGCGGGTAAGCTCATCATTAAACTAGATTGTTTCAGGCAAAGCATCCAAATCCAGAACTGAGGCACATTGGAAATTTTATATACTGTGTTTCATCGTTCTTCTACCACCTCTCTAACAAATGTTATGGCGGAAAACACACCAATGGATGCCTTTGACTGCAGCCAAAGCGAACTACACCTCTTACTTTACTATTTCGCCTGCCACACTGAAGCTTCTGTTTGTTGCTTGGTAAGAGGTGAACCGGGGAACTTGCCGAATAATTGGCATAGGCGTTTGAAGGAGGAGTTTGTGCATTTTCAGTTCATCTATGAGACATGATAATAATGACACGAAATTTGTAGAGATGGTTATTTTCTTTCCAGAGATTGTATGCAGTGAAGCCATCAAATATCGTGCCTCCACCCGCTTGTCAATCCATCATTTTACAATTTGGCCCAAACAAGCCCACCTTATTAGAACAACTTAGCGGAATTCTCCTCGAACTGTTCCAGCTTTCTAGAAACATTCAAACATTCCTTCTGGGTTGGAATTCCAACAAAAAAGATGTATTTCTTGGAGATTGATGGAATGTGGAGCCTACTGAGGAATACGACATATTGCAGGACCCAAGTATTTCTGCCCTTTTTAAATGGGGAGAAATATATTTTCAGATGCAACAGCAAGGGTTCTCATTTTTATCTCTCTAATCATCATTTCAGGCCCTTTTTATCGGTGTGATATATGCTGTGGTGGTTGGCGATTGCTGTAAGAGTATTAAAAGTGGATGGCCATGCTTGTACCGCGTTCATCATTTCTTGAGATTCATCTTGATGTGCCTTTTCCCAGATCTGTATCATTACCCACCGACCCAGGTAATACATTTGGGGATGCATGATTAGCATAGCTGCGGATGAAAGCGCTTGCATGAATGTGATGTGATGCAGCCATTTTAAGCATTCATTGTTATTACGGCCTTCTTTGAGCAGAGCAGATGCCTCCAGTATCCCATTGGATGTCTTTATCTGCAAATTAATCAATTGATGACATTAGTGGTTATATTCACACACGTTACATGCAGCCTGAAACCAAGCCGGAGAGATATTGACGCAACCTTTCAGATAGGACTCTTTGTGGAACAATTCTGCTTCTGTCCGCCACTGCTTGTCTTTTGTTAGACTGCGTTCAAGTGATTTCTTGATTAAGCAGAAGGATTCCCATAAGTTATTCTATTATACATCAGGGCATCAGATATAAAGCCATGTCTATGGCTTTCTATGCACCTGATTCACCTGACTGACCACAGTGGGCAAATACCAGGCCAAGATGTACCCATTCTCCATCAACAAAATAGCGGGGCTTTTCAGCTCCTGATATGTTAGTTCTTCTTCTTCTGGAGGGGGAAGCTGAACTGCATTGGCCTCCTGTGAAATATTGTAGCTGTGAATAACAACTAATATGACTTGTCAATATATACCGGGTAAATTTAAAGGGCGCACTTTTATTTTGTGTGTCCTCCACTAATATTTCCACTAAGTGATCGGCCTCACAAACTAGTGTGGTCGGAATGCTTATGTGTGGATTGGATTTTGTGAAAGGATGGAGGGGATGTAACTTTCTTAAGAAAGTTGCTCTCATATATACTGCTAGGTGGTTCATGAGGAGCATATGTGAGGAAGGCGGACAGTCAGGAGTTGATTGCTCAGAAAACATGGTAAGATGAAGAAATAGGAGGAATGATAAGATCAGATATGAGACTGGACATTATAATATGCTACCAAAGCAGAGGCCCCCAATTGCGTATATATCTGCAATTTGGTTCCCGTGACATTCAAGTAGTTCCATATTTGGGATTGGCACATTTATAACTACTGCAAATGGCAGGCAGCTACATCAACACCACTTGTAATCGGCTTATTGTGAACCCATAGGATCACATTGATGCATCTCCATCAATGCCCACCAACTTGCCTGTTGCAAAGCAGCCATCAGTTTGGAAATGTTAGACTCATTGAAATCACCCACAATACCATGGGCCCATTTGTGTATATCACACAGGGTCTGCTGATAATTACCATGGGCTATCCCGTCAATATCTCTCATAGCAATGTGGCCCGCCCATCTGCTCTCCGCCGTATTGCAGGCCTGTCAGTTTGAATCTCCTGTAGCATTGCAGGCTCACTCCTCTACATATTCAGCATTGCAGTGAGCCCACCTATCTATGTCCTCCTATACCGCGGGCCAGCCAGCATACATATTTCCACGCTATAATGGGCCCACCCTTCTGAGTATCGCTTCACTGCAGGCCCGGCCATTCATATGTTTGTTGTCACGGCTGACCCACCTGTCTGTGTCTCACTCCACCGCAGGCCCATCTGATTACACTGTCCACAGTACTACAGGCCCGCCTGTTTGTATGTTTCTCGTCGCAGTGGGCCCACCCATCTGTATCTTGCTGCCCCATGGGCCTGTCTGATTGAATTGTCCACCGAACTATGGGCCCGGCCATTTATATGTTTCTCATCACAGCGAGCCCATCCGTTTGTATCTTGCTCCCTCACGGGCCCATCTGATTGAATTGTCCACCATACTATGGGCCCAACTGTTTACATGTTTCTCGTCATGGTGGGCTCACCTGTCTGTATCTCGCTCCCCCACGGGCCCATCTGATTGCATTGTCCACAGTACTATGAGCCCGCCCATTTGCATGTTTCTTGTCATAGCGGGCCTGTCCAATTGAATTGTCCACTGTACTACAGGCCTGGCCATTTATATGTTTCTCATTGCAGTGGGCCCACCCATCTGTATCTTGCTGCCCTACAGGCCTGTCCGATTGAATTGTCCACTGTGCTACGGGCCCGGCCATTTACATGTTTCTCGTCATGGCGGGCCCACCCATCTGTATCTTGCTGCCCTGTGGGCCCATCCGATTGAATTTTCCACCATACTATGGGCCCAGCCGTTTATATGTTTCTCATCACAGCAGGCCCATCCGTCCTGTATCTTGCTGCCCCATGGGCCCATCTGATTGAATTGTCTGCTGTACTACAGGCCTGGCCGTTTACATGTTTTTTATCATGGTGGGCCCACCCATCTGTGTCTCGCTCCCCTGTGGGCCCGTCTGATTACTTTGTCCACTGCACTGCGGGCCTGCCTGGTTACATGTTTCTCATCATGGCGGGCCCACCCATTTTGATCTCACTCCACTGTGTGCCTGTCATGTTACATTTTATTTATTACTGCAGGCCCATCCATTTACAGCTCCATTGATACTGCAGGCTTGCCCATCTACATATTTCACATCGCAGTGGGCCCACCCATCTGTATCCTTCTGTACCATGGGCCCGTCCATTCACATCTCTCATAGTGCTACAGGCCCAACCGACGCTGGGTTTGGCCACCTACACCTTGTGGTTTGATGTGGGGCCCACCCATGTCCAATTGAAGCCTTTACCGCAGGCCTACCCACATATGCTGCAAGCTTCATTGAGGGCCCACCCATCTATACCACAAACATAATGGCAGGCCTGCCAGTGTACCCCTCACCATTGCATAATGGGCCTGCTCATCTTTATTCCCTTGCTCAATCAGGCCCATCATGGGATTACCATCTGCATTGGATAATTGTCAACTCGGGTTGGCCATCTTCCTTGGAAAATATGACTACATGGGCTCAACCCCAGCCTTGATTTTTCAGAGCGTACCTTCTCTTTCCAGCATCCCCTTTTGCATGTTCAGTTCAACATTTGTGGTGAAATGGAGTTTATACTATCATGCCATTGTGACTGACATAGTGTTACGATTCGCGTATACCCCTACTCTTTTCCCTTCACCTTTACCCTAGTTTCCCTACAGACACTGCTCTCGCTGTTCAAGTCCCGCTTGAGCCACTTTATTACTCCTTCTTTTCCTTATCATCGCTTACCTATTTAGCGTGACTCATCCGCAGTATCCGCAGTTGTACTGATACCACTATCTCTGACTCACTTCCCTTCTTCGCGATTCCATCGCATTCTATAGTTGAGTCATCCCTTTTACACTCCGCTTCATTCTCTCCTGACTCGCGTATATAAACTCCTCGATACCCTCAATGTATTCCCCAAGTTAGACCTACCCGAATCTACCTTGATCATTGATTCCTCTCAGACCCCCTTGTCCTCGCCTTGCTACCAAGTAGGTGTTCCCCTCGTCCCCCTCGTCGTCGCTCCCCCATAGCGACTCCCTTGTCCCTGCATCACAACATACGTTGACCAGGTCAACAGCTCACAACATACAGTTGAGGCTGAGGATAGCGGATCGCCCGTCTATCAAACCCTTGCCATGTCAGCTGAATAGCGACATTAACGTCCCCTCGCCCCTCGTCACTCGGGTCTACGCCTGAGCGTAACACATAGGGGCCCCAATTTTTGAATGGAAGCCCTCTGCATCAATGCGAACATCACGGCCACCATGCATCGCCATATGCTAATGCCGCCATCCAGGCAAATATGTCGTGATGACATTGAATGGCTCAAGTAACAGACTGGACTAAGGACCCAGGTTATTCGGGAATTTCTAAAGTTAAGGTTCAATTTGAGGCCACGTATCTGGGCATAAGTAACAGTGGAGGATCCGAGCAAGCTCAGCTGCCCTGTAAGTATGGTTCTGCACCCTACAGTGACCCTCAAAATAGGCACGTGTCTCATAAGCAGAAATAAAACAATAATACATAGCACTTCCTCTACAAATACTGTAACTACATTTGTGGACAGGCAAACACGACAATTTGTATTATGGCAGCTTTAGTATATATATTTTACTGGAATTGACACTGGCCCAGCTGAAGGTGGCTCAGAATGGTGAAATAGATGAGTCTGAAGTTTTTTGTACGACATTTTCCGGGGATGGCCAATGAATATAACACCAAAGAGTGTCAGTACAAGTCAAGTCACTCCGAGGACAACTTCGGTAGACATCAGGCTGGCGATGGGATTATAGGCCTGATGATTTCAGACGTGGATTGGGGATCGTCAGAAGGCTTTGGTGTGCGCACCGAGTGCAGTAAGCTTTGTTTGAGTTTGAAGGAGCTTCCTGCGGTGTGGTTGTGTTCGTGCTGACTTGCTTCCAATATTAGGGCGCTTCTTATACTCTTATGGTCTCCCCTTTTGAAGTGCTGCCTGCCATGCTAACCTTGGGGGTAATCATGTTTCATCGGAATGATTACCCCCTAAGCTGATTGCAAGGTCAATGAGACAGTGACAGTACATGCGCTCATCCGAAATGAGCGGTGAGTCATCGCCTTCATTGCCTGACTCTTCTGCTGGCTCGGATTCTTCATAATCAGCAATAAATTTTATGTCGTCGAAATTCGAATACAGTGGTAAGTTCCCATTTTTCATTGGGGATCACAACACCTGATTCTGGCGAACTTGGCTCCTGATTCAAACCTATTTTTTCTCCTTCATTGCGACAAATCACCGACATGCGATCGTACTGTCTTATCATACTCGACGAAAGCGCTCGATTCCACCATTTTGGGGATTTTTGTTTTAGGATTATCGGGGTTGGCAAATTTCTTGGGGTCCAAAATCCAAATCTTGTGTATGTAATTCAAATTCTGCTCGTTCCGAGCTGTCCGCTAGGTTCCTATTGTACCGTATATACGTGTTTTAGACTCTCTAGCTAATGTTGTGGTGTGTAATAATTGACAGTCGAAAGTTGTCGTGTTTGCTTGTCCATAACTGTACTTACTGTGTTTGTGGAGGTGCTATTATCATTTTATTTCTGGACACGTGCCTATTTTGAGTGACGGACACTGTAGGACACAGAACTGTACTTACAGGGCGGCTGAGCATTCTCTCCTCCACTGTTACTTATGCCCAGGCACGTGGCCTCAAATTGAACCTTAACTTTAGAGGTATCCGAATAACCCGGATCCTTGGTCCTTCTGTTACTTTGTCATCACGAGATACTTGCCAGGATGGCGGCGTTACCGTACGGTGACGTGGGCGGAACGTTGACATTGATGCAGAGGGCTTCCATTCAAAAATGGGGGTCTCTATGTATTTCGATTGCGATAGTGAATTAGTATAAGTTCCATTTCACCACAAACGTTGAACCGAACATGCGACTTTAAGGGGATGCTGGAAAGAGAAGGCATGCGCTGGCTAAGGTTATAAAGCTGTCAGCTGGGCAAATGTTAACGCCTCATCGCTCACCATGTCGGACAACACTCACCACCACAACCACAGTTTCAAAATCACTCCATTGACTGATGCACACGCACATACCGGTATTGGATATTATGTTAGCGTGCAACAAGTTGTTCATACCTACGGAGCTACTCAACATGTAAGTTATGACTATTCTCATTCACCAGCGAAGATTTAACACACAATTTCACAGTGGCGGCTACACAAAGTAGAGGGCAACAAGTATCTGCTTAGCATTGGCGATTATGGTCACACCTTCGCAAGGGATAATAAACTTGTCGTGGTTTCCATCAACAAGGAGGACGAAGATGAATGGGAAGTTACCTATCATGAATTCCAGGACGCCTATACGTGAGCGACACCCCCTTTGATCATCCTTCTCCTACAATGCTCATTTGCACCGTGTCCAGGATCGCACTGGCAAGGGATACCAGCCTTGGATGGACAGCCCCAATTCCAACTGACGACGATAGCCATGTGATGATTTCTACCAATGTTTTCACATCATTGTCTTACCTGTATCATAGATCAGGGTTGCCCCCATCGTATCGACGAAGTCCCTACCACCCCAGTTCTCACACCGTCAGTTGTTTCACTTGACCAGGGACGACTGAGGGAAAACCCCGTGTACGATGTAAAGTTGTTTCAATTGTGTCCTGTGTACGAAATGTCTGTGTAACTGCGTAAGCTCGCGAGATTTACATGTCAATGTCATAGTTGGACTTGAACGTTTGAAAGTGATCTTAAACTGTTGTGGAGAATGATGACATCTCCATTAGCACGAAAAG
>JBBPML010000575.1:0-13003 GCA_038090275.1 Austroboletus novae-zelandiae
CGGCTAGTTGTACCACTCATGCCACCGACTTCGGCCCAACCGTCAACAGAGGCAACAGGGTGGCGGAACCGGTCAGTTACTCCTCGCTTGCGTCGTCTATGAACAATCGAATTGGCTCCGGATATTTCGCCAACTCTGGATTCAAGGACAAGGGTGCATCATCACCCTGGACGGTTGCTGTTAGTACCAATCCTGAACACGGGACGACTCGCGACGATGCCATCGGTTCCAGTCCCAGCGGTTCACCCCAGGTTTCCGACACCGGCTCCTCCTCGTCATCGACTTCACTTTTGTTATACTCCGAACGAATGGAAACAACCTTTGACTTGGACGGCTTTCTTGTTAAACCAGTGGGCGTCGGTAGGGCTGCGGATGTGTTCAAGATCAGGACGACGAAAGAGCCTTGGGCCAAAGTGTCGGATGCCGTTGGCCCAGCCGCAGCCATTTCCAGTCCCTCGAATCGCGGCGCGACATCGATGGACATGCTCACGAAAGCCAAGGAAAAGTGTCAAGTTCGGTTGTCGTCTGCCAGCCATATTTCGGAGATTCGAAACAGCGCTCGAGTGGCAGTTGATGTTGCGAAGAATATTGCCCGGACGATCTATCCGCCATTGGGACGTGGGCCGGTGTCGGACACTCGAATGGCTGGGTCGCAGGAGGTGGACAGCAAGGTGGGACGAATTCGAAATCTGCTCGTTCCTCGGCGTGAGGCAAAGGGGTCGAAGACTTCGATGATGGACCGAGACGTGGAGATGCGTAGAATGCGGACGAGGGCAGATTGAGGCGGAATGGTGGATCCCCACTCGGATCGCTGTAGGAGGTCTGGATGATAGGTTGTGTGGCGAGTTTAGCGTGCCTTTTTCTTTTCTTTTCGTTCTGTCCTTTCTTTCTTCCTTGACACCTCCGCTGTTGCTCAGATATCCTGGCCTTTTGAGCTCTGGATTCGACCGACGCCGACCATGCGACCATCCTGGGCCTTGTTCATGTCTTCGGACCTGAGAACGTGTGTGGTCATCAAGTACTTCAACAGTTCCCCTACTCAAAGCCATTTTTCCCCAAGTTAATCCGCGTGTCTCTCGTTGCCGGCCGACGGTGTACTTCATCCAGTATGTTCTATTCTACCTCGACGTTGTACACACTCAGAATTTTGGCTTCAGCCCACACCTGCGATCACGTTCACGTTTATATGAACGCCGTTGGCCGACCGAGCGAGTTGCTTGCCATGTTGGATACTCGCGTCTCTTCTCCCTGGAATGGTATCCCTCGATAACTGACGATATGTTCCCTGATGACATCTTCGAACAACCGAGCATTACCCCTTCTCCGACATTCCCAAGACAAATTTTCTCCCTGCCTCTTTGTCAATACCTCCATCGCCCTCAAAATTGGCGTACGCCTCTGAGATATTTATACACGAACAACGCATCAACTATCTCTACTCTGATGACAACCTCGTTCGTTGCAAATGCTACCGCAAAACAGTCTACATCCGAGAAACCACCAGAAACCGAACATCCCCCACGTTGCCTGTTTCCTTCACCCTCACCTGTCCTTCGATAGTCTGCACACGGCTTTCTCCAGCACGCCCAAATTTGGGCGCGGAAAAGGCTCGCAGGCGGTGGTGACTTTGGCAGTTGTTCTTCCCTGGGCCTAGTTTGATGATCTGGTTTTCCTTCCTTTGCGGCCGTGGCTTTACTTTGCCATGGGACGAAGACTTCAGAGTGGACGATGCGAGATCGACAGTTGGAGAACCGGGACACGCGTTCGCGTGTCCGAACGGCGATAGTCGACAAAGGGTCGCAACAAGATCCATGATTTGGCATCATCGTTGGAGACTCGGGCTCGAAAGTGAACGAGATGGATGAGTAGGGGACAATGCGAGTCCGTTCGAGGAAGAAGAGCAATTCATTCATCCTACCGAGCTTGGTCATGGGCACGACCGCGGCCTTTATGCACGCAAGGATTCGGGGCAATACTTGGACCGACATTTACGACAGAGTTTGAAATATTTGGCGGACGTTGACGCATCGTGGACTGGGGTTGGAAGTATGTAGTCGTTAGACTCTGGTTCTGGTCGCAGAGTCGATTCGGACGATCCTTTGGAGCTCAAAGCACACGGAAGGTCCTCTCTTTTTTCCTGTTTGATTTTCACGCACCTCTCGCACTGTCCATCTTTTACCCGTGTTCACGGTGCGCCGTTCAAGGGAGTACTGTTCCCCCCTTTTTTCGTTCTGTAGCAGTATTGTTTCTTGTTCCAGCTGCCGTTTAGCAGCACCCTGTATTTTTTAGAGTATCTTGGCACCGTATCTCTTTATCTCTTTGTATAGGCGTAACGGTATGTAGTATTGATGATAAATAGGTTTCTCCTGAGGAATAGAAGACACGCACGCTCGTCATACTTGCGGTTCTTTCGTAGCCCATCGACCCTACAACAGGTTTCGACCTCTATCACAAACTTACACTTACACCTTGACCGAGTCCACCGACATTCAACTCTATCATCAGACACCTTTACTGACCAAGGTACCACAATATCGCATCCTTCACTTCACCCAACCACTCCTTCACAACTGCTTCTTCGAACACACTCCCATCGTAAAAGATATACAAGTTGAGTTCCCCACCAGTGGTGACTGCACCGAGGTAAAGCTCCCCAGGGCGTGGGTGCAGATGGGAACTCGCGCGCTCTACTACAATTTTCGGGCTCTTCTCAGCTTCAAGCGCGAGGTCGAGCGAGGTGGCGAATGGGACAACGTAGCCTGCCTTGGAAGGATGTGAAATCGGGGAGTAAGGTGAGAGCGGCTCGGTGCTCGGTAACGGGTACTCTAACGGAAATATTTTGTCAGTCTAGCGACAAGACCAGAGGTGAGAATCAGCGTGCCAAACAAGAGGTGCGAGGCGCACGTTACCGAGGCTAGATCCTCCTAGAGCGAGAAATGCAGAGAAGTCCCCCCCAGAATCGCCCGGATTTTCATTGCGGTCTTGACCAGCTTTGATCCACTGTAGGGCACGGGATCTTTGAAACTTCGCGTACATCACGCTCCCGGCTTGCATAATCTCGTGTAGCAATGGGTGGTTCACAAATCCTGCCACTTGTTTCTTGACCAACCCAGCACGGTGTATGAGCCGGTCAAACGTGAGGAGATCCGAAAATGGTGGCGCGCCATCAGACAAAGCGAGGTGCTTCTTGACGTGTTCCCTATCCTGGCTGCGGTGCCGGTCGTCCGCCCCGCCTAGAGTCATGAATGGGAGCTTGTAGATGTACGTGCTGATGGACATCATAAATTCCCCTCCCCCACCTTCCTCGAACCATGTCTTGTCGAGATACGGGCGCACGTTGATTGGACCAGCACCGATATGTGGAGCTTTTTTCCGATAGTCCCACTCTTCTTCAGAGATCTCGCCCCGGAGATACCGTCGGTAGATAACTCGGGTCATTGCCACTTGTGCAAGCGCGGTGTAAGTGCTCCCAAACGTAACCTTGTGTTGACGACACTTGGCAATCACGGTCGCACTTTGTGCAGGCGTGAGAGAGATGGAGAGGTAACCAGATCGTGTGGGGGCTTGGTACGTGGAGCCTCGCGTGCGGAAACGCGGAAGAGTATGGCTCCCCTAACAGAAAATCAGTCACAATTGTCACTGTCAAAATGAACACTCATGCGCCTACCTGGATTTTCCGCATCCTGATACCCTGTATGACTGTCGCCATCGCCTTCCGCCATCGCCGCCTCGCCAAACTGAGAGAGCGGAGATGCACAGGTTCCAGCTCTGTAAATGAAATCGACATCGCCAATCTTTCCTCCAATGGTAACTGAGGAGGCTCAGCGTTCGGCTCGCCACCCCTCGCCAAGGTGTCCAACAAGCACCGGGAGATGGTTCTATTCGACGTCCCGTCTGTAATACCATGTGTCATGAACATCATCATGTGAAGGACGTCCTCGGAATTGGTCTCGCGGAAGACATACAGCTGGGCGAGCAGGTCTGCAGACAGCGGACGTGGACCATCCAGGATTGCAGTGACTTGCTTCCGTGCCTCCTCTTCGTTAGCCACTTCCCCAAAGACGATCTCGTTTGGGCGAACGATGGAGAGATTGCTTTCCCGGACGACGTAGTGGAGTTCCCAAGCGTCGTTGTCGTCCACCTTCGTAGCTGTCCCAACATCTAGCCCTCTTCCTTGCACAGTGGCCCCCAAGAGTGGGTACCGCCTCTTGGTAGAGAGCCACGCCCTCACGATGTTGTCTTTGGACAACAGGTGTGCGTCTTGAGCACCGTTGGGGAGACGCAGATGGACATGATATGAATCATCTGCGAACCCGTTGAATTTGCCATCCCAAAAGAAACCGAATTCGGCCCCGTTGAGAGGACGTTGAAAGGTGCGCCCTTGGGTCGGATGGGTATTGACCACTGTCCAACCAGTCTGCATGATGTGGTGGGTTTCACTGATAAGAGCTTGATCGGGTAAAATGCAAGTCGCTATCTTATAGGCAAACTTGTTATCGGTCGGTTCTACTATTTGTCAATGACTGGATCACGTCACGTACTCAGTGGCCCATGAGAAAGAATCGAATAGGGAAAGAATGGAAAAGTGAAAACGAGAATCTCGGTCGAAGAAATCTGCAATCCGCGCGATCGAAAATAACTTATCTGTCACGTTAGAGTACGCTTTTCCGCCCCAGTGGGATCATAATTGCCAACTCACTAACGATGGAGCGGACCTCGCCGTAAATCAGTTCAGAAATCCGAAGAAGTGACATTGCAAGTTCTGCGGCATGCTTTTTCTTTCCTATCGACCAGCTCACTGACTTTGGGGTGGGGTAAACTTCGCTGTCATGCTCAGAAATCAGATATAACACACTGGTGTACTTTTCCTTCGCATCGGGACCACTTGCTAATACGAGGGCCAACCTTGCGTAAACACGTTCGGAAACGATCAGAATGTTCTAGCGTCATGTTGAATCGATGGGGCATGAACACACGCATACTATGCAATTCACACGACCCTGCTGCTCGGACTCGAACAGTGTGCGAACAAGAGCGGATGCGAGTTATGGCAGATATGGCGGATGCCGAAACTAGGACAATAAGTAGCACAGGTCAGTAAATTTACACATTACTTTTCCGGCTTTTCGTACTTTTTTTGGGTTTAAAGTTATTTACACAAATCTAATCGGTCTAAGCTAATCATGCGCGTCGGGAGGGACCGCCGACAATTGTCACCTCCTATTGACACCTCGTGCAAGGGGAAAAATGTTATTTGAACTTGTCCGTATCTTACCTAACACCACATTCCGCCTGTGTTAAACAATATTTTCTACATACTCAGTAAATAATCAAATTTTGAAAAAGGAACTTATTCGCGGCCTCATCATATTTAACAATAGACTTTACATATGTTGTGGTTTAACACACAAAAATTGTGAGTATGACTTCATGCCGCCATGATATTCAATTACATAGGTAAAACATGTATTTATCTTGTTACATAGAAATATCCAGGGTATATGTGGGCACCAAAGCCAGAACACATTTGGTGATGAGTAAGAATATGTACAAAATATGCTATTCATACATGATCCGACTGCATTGGGAATTCATAACAAGGAAAATATTCGTATTAAGTGAGGTATCTGCATAACCAACATTTTCCGGAGTCAATTTTGACTATGTCTCAGAAACAAAGGCATACCCACTCACTGAGCCTCTCAGGGTCCCACTTACCAGGCCGCCAGCATTCCCTTTAGTCCCCTTATTTCTACTTACCCCCTCGCTGAAAAGTGCCCTAGGCCCCATCAGTCAAAGTATGCAGCCACATATCACGAGACTCACTAGCATAGGAAGGTCAGCCTCGGCACATGAAGCAAGAATTGCAAGCTGTCCCATGGACAAGCTCCTGAGCCATATCTCGTCATATCAGTTAGTGGGGAGGTTGGAAATAGCTTTCAACCATGTAGCTATTGGGAATGCAGGGTATTCCAATGGCACAGGGGCAAGAGGGAATAGGGCTTAGGTGGGAGACTCACCAAGCAGTAGAGCGGTTTGCTAACAGAGAGATAGTAGAGCGAAGGAAGAGAGATATTCCTGAGCTCAAAGATGGGGGACAAGAGTAAGTGTCTTGTTACTCTCCTGGGTCTATTCCCAGGGTTTATATAGCTACACAAGTGTTTGTACATGCTGTGGAGCTCTCTATGTATGGATATCTCATGGAAACATCAAGAAACCCATGGAATAAGTGATGTGAAGTGAGAAATGCTTAGAAAGATGACATGTGGCCAAAACACGATTTAGTGGACACATAAACTCATGCCTCTTGCAGCCCAGTGCATATAAGACCAAACAAATGAGCCAAACTACCATAAGAAGGTGAAACTTCTGTAATAGGTCACTATGGTGTAATTTGTGAGTAATAAGGGAAGTGTACTCAATACAAAGGGCTAGACTGCATGTAACACATGTCAAGGACTCTTGTAGACACATGGTTATGGATATAAATGAATACCATGGCCTTACCACATCTTACTACAAGTGTAGTAGACTTTGTGTCGTATTAAAGCCTAATAAGTTAGGACTTTAATTTCAACAAGAAGAGAGATGCAAGAGTTCAACCAAGGGATCTCAATATGGCATAAAGCTTTAGGGAATGTTTCTGGAGGAGTATCCACTTTGTCTCCACTCATTCCCTTCAGGCCTAGACAATCTGCGATCTGCAATATTTGATTCCAGACTGCAGGATTTTGAAACTGATTTTCCTTGATTATCTTCTGGTGTCTCATCAAAGTCTTACAGGAAGTGAGTGTCAAGTGATGTAAATCGACTAACAAACATACACCGTGTTTGCAAGCTGTTGACCTATCATTTTTCTTCTGGGTAGTGCACTTTGCATTTTGATTTGAAATCACAGCTGCACATTCTACTTGGTCAACATATTCGACCTTGGCCCTTTGTCAGTGTGTTTGATGTGTTTGGGATGGTTTCTGAGCACAAATTTGATAGAGGGCCTTGACACTCATCGTATTAGCATCGTAGACAACAGTTGGGTATGTACCCAACTTAACCTTAGCCAGAAAGTTGACTGCCAATAGTCGCATCACTTCCTGATTCCATGGGGAGGACTTTAGGGGGCTCTTCCAGTCTATGGCAATGTTCTCGATGGAGGGCATGGGGCTGCTGGCTGTATTGAACATCCATACTTGTATTGGATCTGCTTGATCAGGGTGTTTAAGTTTGGATGATCCAGTCATCATAACACCTTTTTGCTCCAAATATTTTTTAAATGCTGACTAGGTGGTGTCAATACTGACCAATGCCATGTGATGTCATCAAAATGCACATGTAAGTAATTCATGTGGCCATGGATTCTGGCTTCTTTCTACCCCTCTTCAGCAGCATTGGGAGTTCACCATCGCTTTTATCATCAGTGTCATTGTCAGAGGGGTTGTCGATGCCACCACCTGAAGTACGCTTGGAGCTGAGGGCTGCAATTTTGACATTGATCAGCTCCTCAAACTGTGGAAGGCATGCCTTAACTACTCCATGAATGATGGACTCAAGTAATTGAGCAGCTGTCAAATCTAGGCACTCCATAATAGTCCGCTGAAGGATACTTTGCACAGAATCGGGCACAGGAAGGGGGTGAGAACAAAATGGGATTTGTTGAGATACAGGTGATTCTGTTTCAACATCCATCGAGATGGCATGATTCTCTTGGGTAGGGGTATAGGATCCAACTGGGGGCGACTGGGGGATAGAATCAACCCAGCCATGGTTGGCTGAAGCTGGAATCCAAGTCCCTGTCTGGGTACTTGCAATAGGAAAAGAGGCTGTTGTGGTCATCTGCAATGGTAGCACTGAGAGAACTTCACGGGAGGCATGTACAATAGGAATAACTGATTCAGAGTTGTGATTGGCCAATGCTGAGAGGTACGGCTAGACATCGTCAACTTGAGTGGACACAGTGGTTGGCTGTGGAGTCAGAATGATCTCCTCCTGAATAGTCAATTCCTCAACAGCCATGAGATCCATATTCGAAGAATCAGGGAAACAACCCAGAACTATGTTGGTACCGAGTACAGGGCTCGAGGGACATGGCATTTGGTGAGCATCAAATTGCTTTGGGAACAAGGTTAAAGGTGCAAGTAGATACTTTGGGAAGAAGCATACATACCTGAGAGAATAATGTTATCGCAGATATACTGACCATGCAAATGATGACCATTATCACTTGCATGGCTGACACGCCTGCACAATGGAGGACGAGTCAGAGGATGAGTCATAGCATTTGATGACAATAACTCAGAGCCAGAATCAGATGCGACCCCACTCTAGCCATTCCATGAGCCATTGAATCAAAGGAATGAATAAGGAAACGACTTGCTGGGAAACCTTGAGATTGCAATCCTTGCACGGGCATCTGACTAGCTGGCCTGCGGGATCGACGAAACTCTGGGTATGGTCAATACTGAATAGGTTGTAGTGGATTAGTGGTGGCCTCAGCTTGTGCTTCAAGGCTTGCATGGTGGGCTTGCACCGAAGGGGTGCAAGTCAGAGTGTCATTAATTCCTTGGAAATTTCATCTCGTAAACTTCTCCGGCTATTACATTCCATCAGAAAAAAAAAGAAACTACATAGAGATACTTACAGTACTAGATATCACTGCAAGTGCATGCAATAGGCCCGCCCATGGAGGATTGTCTGGTGGGTCTGGCAAGGACATTAGAAGCACTATTTTCTTTCACAGTCGTTGACAGTCAAGACTCACATTGGATTTACATATCTTGCTGTTATTGTTTTGGATGACAGACATGTGGTGATGACATTATGATCTGGGTATGAATGAGTTACGAAGTGGCCGGGACCCTGGGTCCAAATACAATAGAATTTCATGACGCACCTACATTGATCACATGCAAATGATCTAAGCAATTGTTCATTTGAACTACTGTGAGTCTGAATCCATTCAGCACTTTTGTCTACTTTGTTCTGGTTGTGGGTACTGGTACATGACTTACATGACTACATAATTGTTATACACTCTTGTTATATACTCATGTTACTGCGTTGTTACTGCATTGTCAGTACTACTGGCATAATAGTGGGTACATGGTGGAAAAGAAAAGACTTCAGTGTGTGAACATTTGGCTCAAATAGTGTCAGCCGATTTCAGACTCAGCTCGCAGCTGACTAATAGTGGTTGATCACACCCCTGGTCACATAGTATGATTGCCTTAATACAGCGGAATGTGGAATGTATGTAGATAAAGAGTGACAATTGATTGCCTTAAAATGAGAGATGATAAAGAATGATGTAGACACATAAAATAAAACATAAAACAACACATCAGACATGATACATCTTTTGCATGAATCATGTTTTCTGAGAAATAAAGAAAAGAAGGTAAAGAGTGTGTAGATAAGAGGTAAATCAAATCAACTTTTCAACACGAATAATACAATTCCAAGGTAACTTTGGTTCCTTTGCTGGGGAGCCATCTGTTACAATTCGCGCATTGCCCTACTCTTTTCTCTTTACCATTACCTTAGTTTCTCTACAGACACTGCTCTTGCTGTTCGAGTCCCGCTCGAGCCTCTTTATTATTCCTCCTTTTCTTATTGTCGCTTACCTATTTAGCGTGACTCATCCGCAGTTGTATCGCTACCGTTATCTCTGACTCGCTCCTCTTCTTTGCGATTCTATCGCATTCTATAACCGAGTCATCCCTTTTATGCTCCGCTTCATTTCCTCTTGACTCGTCTATATAAACCTCTCGATACCCTCGATGTATTCCCCAAGTTAGACCTATCCGAATCTACCTTGATCATCGACTCCTCTCGGGCCCCCTAGTCTTTGCCTACCGTCAAGAAGGCGTTCCCCTCGTCCCTCGTCGTCGTTCCCCCATAACGACTCCTTCGTCCCTCGTCATCGCTCCTCCATAGCGACTCCTTCGTCCCTGTGTCACAACATACGTTGACCAGGTCAACAGCTCACGACATACCGTTGAGGCTGAGGATAGCGGATCGCCCGTCTATCAACCCTTGCCACGTCAGCTGAATAGCGACGTTAACGTCCCCTCGCCCCTCGTCACTCAGGTCTACGCCTGAGCATAACAAAAGGTCTAACTTGCTCTTCACTGGGCAAGCCTCGCCTTAGCCCACCATTCACCCCTATCGCCCCTTGAACCCTAGGCCCTCTCTAGGTCCCCGTCGCTATCGCGAACCCTCACCGTCCCCCTCGGAACACTCCTCGGCCTCACAAGAAGAAGTACCCACTGACGACGATATCATCGTACCCACTGAAGATCACGAAGATCTTACCCTAGCCCACGCCCTCTCGTCCTCGTTGGTGATCCCACGAGCCCCCACACCCCCATCACCCACGCCGATCAGTAGATCGAACCCCTTCACCCCACCCCCACCCCATCATCGGTGAAACCCACCGAACTTCGCCTCGGAGTCCCCAAAGACTTCGATGGATCCTACGAGCATGCCATGCCCTGGTACTACTCCGTCATGGCTTACCTCATCGTCAACAATGAGGTATACAACACTGACCAGAAGAAGGTCGCCTATGCCCTCTCCTTTATGAAGAAAGGGTCAGCACTCACCTGGGCCGATACCTATCGGCGAAAGGCTATTGAAGCCACCACCTTCGGAACTCTCGACGAGTTCACCAAAGCGTTCAAGGTCTCCTTCGAACAACACAACGTCTCGGACAACACCATCCACTGGCTATCCACCCACCACTGCTCAACCTCGAAAGGTCAACCCCTTGCCACCGCCCTCAATGTCTACATTGCGGACTTCCGCAACCACGTCGCCAACTCTGGCATCAAGGATGAGAACGTCCTCATCAATTTCTTCGCCAATGGCATTCCCGCCCCCCTCATGAAGCGAATTTTCACTATGGACACTCCCCCCTCCACCATCGACTCCTGGTATGATAAAGCCGTACACTTCCAAACCCAATGGGAACGCGCCCAGGCCATCTCTGGCAAAAACCAAAAGACCAAGTACCGGTCTTACTCAAACCCCACCCCTCGCCCAAAGGACCCCAACACCATGGACGTTGACGCTGTCACCACCCCTCGACCCCCCAAACTCACCGATGAAGAGTGGCAACGCTGCTTCAAAGAAGGCCGCTGCTTACGCTGCCGAAAGAAAGGCCACAATTCCAAGGCCTGCCCCACCTACACCTCCCCCCCCACCCCTCGCACCTCCCGCATCGAGGAAATCAACGAAGAAGATGACTCAATGATCGGAGTAAACAAAACCACTACCCTCCTGGGTTTTTAGACGGAGGACCTCGTTCGATGCAAGGTTCCTCCTCCCCCCCCTAAACGTACGCATGTAAATGTATCTACTCTACCCGGAACAATGAAACTACCCATTCAAATCATCGTTCCCTCGCATACGTTCAAAGTCGTCGACACCCTCGCCCTAATCGACTCAGGAGCCGATATCTCCTGTATCGATTGGGACTTCGTGCGAAAGCACAAACTCCCCACCACCCGCCTCCCCCGCCCCCTCAACGTCCACAGCGTCACACAAGATCCCACCGTCCAAGGAGGGGTCAAGTTCTCCACAGAACTCTTTATCCACATCGAAGGTCTCGCACACAAGGTGACCTTCTATGTCATGAACTGTGGAACGTCAAATGTCATCCTCGGACTCCCTTGGCTCAAAGCCACCAACCCCTCCATCGACTGGTCCAATCAGACCATCTCCATCGCCGAATCCACGGACCAGTCGAAACTCCTCCACTCCCTCCACTCGGCCGACATCAAACGGCACGATTCCTATTTCCGCTCCCTCCTCCCTACCGACCTCCCCGAAGTCCGGCATGTCAACGTCTTCCCGGACCATCGACACCTCCCCAGCTTCCTCAAGGATGAATCCGTCGAGGAATTCAACACTCTCCCCACCCTCTACGCCACTGTAAACAGAGTCTTTCGTGGAGACTCTCGTTTCGTCATCTCAGGACCTGCCAACCTCATCGGCAAAGTCAACACCTCCACAGAACTCGCTGCCAACGCTGAGGCAACCAAACCCAAGCAGGTTTTACCCCCCCAGTTCTCTGACTACGCCTCAGTCTTCTCAAAAGAGGCCACCGAACACGTTTCCCCCTCTCACCCCTACGATCACGAAATCAACCTCGACGCCTCCTTCACCCCCAAAATTGGAAAGGTTTACCCCCTATCCCCCAATGAACGACAAGCCACCGAAACGTTCATTGAAGAGAACCTTGCTGCTGGGAAGATCCGTCCCTCCAAATCCCCACAAGCCTCCCCGTTCTTCTTCGTCAAAAAGAAGGACGGCGGCCTCCGCCCCTGCCAAGATTACTGGTATCTGAACGAACACACCGTTCGAGATGCCTACCCCCTCCCCCTCATCCCCAACCTCATCGATAAACTCAAAGACGCTAAGCTTTTCACTAAGTTCGACGTCCGATGGGGTTACAACAATGTCCATATCAAAGACGGACATCAATGGAAGGCTGCCTTCATCACCCACAAAGGCCTCTTCGAACCCATGGTCATGTTCTTCGGACTGACCAACTCCCCAGCAACCTTTCAGCGATTCATGAACGACTCATTCTGAGACATGATCACCGAAGGTTGGCTCGTCGTCTATATGGACGACCTCCTCATATACTCCCCCACGCAAGAACTCCACGACGAACGTACCCGTCGCGTTCTTCAACGCATGCAGGAACTCGACCTGCACCTCAAACTCGAGAAATGTCACTTTGGGGTGACCGAAGTCGACTACCTAGGAATGATCGTGAAACCCAGTCAACTCGCCATGGACCCTGTCAAGCTTGACGGGATTGCATCCTGGCCCACCCCCGAAAAGCTTAAGGACGTTCGATCGTTCCTGGGCTTCGCCAACTTCTATCGCCGGTTCATCCTGGACTACTCCTCCATCGCCCGCCCCCTCATTGACCTGACCAAGAAGGATACCCCTTGGGAATGGTCCCCCCTCTCCCCCGCAGCCCTCACCCGGCTGAAAC
>JBBPML010000576.1:0-12985 GCA_038090275.1 Austroboletus novae-zelandiae
AGTTCGCCCCTACCTTTCGTGATGGCACTTCTTGCGATTCGGAACAGAGGGAAACCGTTCTGGCATACGCACATGGGTAAAATTCTTTACGGACAGGTACTGAGAGCAAAAGATTTCGTACCTTGGTACTCCGATATCAAGTTGCAGATTGAAGACGCACCTGCATCACCTATGGAGTTGGATCTACCGAACGGTCCTGTGTCACTTTCCTCGTATAAGCGAAAGTTGGCTGAAGTATCCGAAGAAGATTCAAGGCCCCAATCAAAACGTCTACGTTCTGATTGATAGTTTTTCGTTGGAAGTGTGCTCCTGTTCTAGAGACTATTATCTTGCAGTCACTGTCAGGCTCGTGTTCTCTCTTCGTTATGCCAGTTTTGGGCTATCAGTAATGGCAGTTATACCTTCACTTACAAGACTCTCTAGCCCTTCTTCCGAATTCTTGTTGCCATCGTTATCCTCTCTTCGCTAGATCAAACTCGTTCCACATTGCCTGATACATTAAATGAGTCAGAAATCACTGTTGCAACGAATATGCTCACATACCTGGACACCATCCTGCAGCGGGTCACGTGCTGGATAAGTATGCCATTTAACGCCGGACCCACAACTTGAAGGAGCAATGGACTGGGTGGTATTGACGACGCGATTTGGCATATGTGGATGTACTCGGCCCCTGGTGGCCATGCGCGGTGACCCCGTTCCCACGCTCGGCTCGTGAATACACGCTCGCTTACCTAAGTATTCCCGATCGGAAGCAACAGCACAAGCCGCTCGCGACCTCGACCTCGGCATTCCAAGCTGCCACCCATGACGAACAGACGTCGTCGTTCGCCCCTCGCCCATTTTGTCCCCGCTCCAGCGCCGTCGTCGTCTCCTCTCCCAGCCCAGGCCTGCCAGTCAAACAGCCACACTATTGAAACGGTGACTGACGTATGACGAACGACGACCCAAGCAGAGCAGCGATGATGGAGAGACGGTCGAGGAGCCGTAGATCTGTGAGTCAGTTCGGTCGGTGCACCATTCGACCGGCGGATCGGACCGACGTACGTGTGTGTGTGCGCACGCCGCTCCTTCCGCCCCCACAGCGAAGCCAGGCGTCGCGATGGTCCAGCGACAGGTCGAGCGGTGGCCCTATCCCACCTCGGACAGAAAGCTCCGGTTTACCACGAAGACGAACATGGACCGCATGCGCGCCATGCTCCTGAACCGCGCGTTCGGGTTCACGAATGGGGTCGTCGTCGCGAGGACGATCGGCTCCCGGGCTGCCAGCTCCTAGGATGTCGAGGAGAGTTTCCGTCAGCGCGTAAACAGTGCGTGTGACTGTGATCATGTTTTTGTGTTCTTATCCTAGTAGAACCCTTCAAAACATGAGCGCACTCAACACGGCACAGAAACATCGACGCGGTGACAAGCGCGGACGAATCCATGGAGATCACCCGTAAAGTGAGCACGTACACTGTCTCGCACATGTCTCATTACATCCCCGCCAGAGCAGTATGTTCAGCGCTCAACTTGAAGTGCAAATCTTCTCTTCCTCGTCCATCCATCATCATAATACCACAAGATGCTCTCTTCACTTCCGCTCCTCATGTTATTATCATTTCCCTTTACTCTGGAAGTATCCCAGGCCTTGTCCGAGAACATCTCCAAGTTGGCCTTCACTGGCATGTCTGGCTTATACATCTGGATCCTGTTTTTTAAAATTCTTATTTGGCCCCGTCCGTAGACCACAAGGTTCTCCGCTGGCGGATCGTTTTTCACCTCCTGGTTGCCGAACAACTGGCCTACATGTAGATGTCGGATTTTTATTTTCTCACATGAATTTGAAGGTTGGCATTTTGATTCTCTCTCTTTGATAGCATGGAAGGCTTGATCTATTGCAAAGGTATTCCACTTTATATCCGCGATTTCCTAGATGGTACTCCATTTTACGGTGGACCGCGCGTATGTCGACGCCGTCAGCACTCGGCGGAACGTCGTTAAAATGCCCCGACCAGCTATGCTTCCAGTACCCCGAAAGACTGACGATTCGGACACGAACTTACTGGATGTCCCTCCTGTCCTTCAAGCCGCCAGATCATCTGATGACTCAGAGGACTGTATCTACTGATGTGGATGTGTCGATTGGTGTAAGTAAATCTATGTATGCAATACTGTTCGGACCAGGACGTTTTTGGCAATGTAGAATAGAATAAAACACTCACTCCTTGACACGTGGGATCGAGCTCGTATTAGCGAGGATTGCAGGATATCATCACAAGAGTTTAGGCCACATAAGTTACATTACCAGAGTTCGGGACATGATATGGAGTCACGCCGCACAAAACAATACAATTGTACATAATTGGGGCATTCCTTACTGTTCGATCTGTTGGGCTGTTTACCATGAGTATCAAGCCCGGGAACACGATACAAGCGCTTACTCACCTATTTCTCGGTATCTTGATTTCCGCGAATCGTCTATCCGTTCTAGCTGTTGGAGAAGACCAAGACACTTGCACCTGATATCCTGAGATTCGGGGCTATAGTTTTTCAACAACAGTCGATTGTAGTGTACCAACGAATCCATGCACCCTGAAAATTTTGAATGTTTACAAATCGAGCTTTCAGGGATGACTCACACTTGCTATCCGGTTGCTCGCCTAGCAAATCTTCGATGATTGCGATCTCTTGCCGTAGCTGAGCTTCGTTCTCCCCTGCATACCCGTTATAGATGCGTTGCGAGACAATGATAAAACGTATGTACCCAATCCTATTAGCCACCTATGATAGATCCATGCACTTTGGTCATCAGGATCGGTAAACAGAGCATTATGAACAAGATCAAACTCTTTTGCATGTTAGTTGGAATCAACCCTAGGATAGAGAAGGTGTATACCCTCTTCTCGAGAAGCAACGGGATCTAATTCGCCGTTCTTCCACATCGTAGAATAAACCTTGGAACGTTGGTGCCATGCACTAAAGTTGGAGAAGCTGGCACCGATTTTCCGTGTGGTATATGTCAACTCGCTAGATAAGGGTTTCTGATCTGGCATGCTTTCCAAAATATATCTGCGGTAGTTCCAGGCGAGGACTAGGTGAACGTGAGACGTGAAAGAATAGATGAGATCAAAGCGTACAGTTTCGTGCGTCCGCATCGAGCATCTTTTCGACGACGGCCAGTTCTTTCTGCCAGTTTGCTTTCCGCCATTTCAAAGATGGTGCACCATCCACTACTGGTCCATCTGGAACGTTCTCGAGGCACCACCGGCGATGATTCCATATCCAGTATACTTTGGGGTGTTCCCGCAGTGCTGCCATCGTCATCGACAACTCATTTGAGAGAATGTTGTTGTTCTCTTCGGAGGTGCTGAAAGTCAAATGGCACATCAGTCTGCATAGTAAACCTGGACTGCTGACCTCTGGGGGAATATGCCGTTGAGCATGATGTTTCGGCGATAATTCCAGATGGTGTAGAACTCCGGGTTCAAGTCGAGAAGACGTTGGGTATGATCAAACGCCTCCCGACTCCAGTCGGATGCCTTTTTCTATGGGACAGGGTGAGATGGAGTAGAGGCTGGGAAAGATAACATACGCGAGAAAGGACATCGCCCGACAATGCGAGATACTCGGCGATCTTTGATTTTTCGCGCTCTTTCCTCGCCTGTATGGCTTCTTTGGACTGTGAGACACGCTTGACGCCGTGCTGTGGGACGGTCTCGTTAGCAGGGACGGAGAGAAGCGATTCGTTGTGTTACCATGATCGCTAATGCAAAGTACGTTGTGACCAATACTAGTAAACAAAGTCCTGTTTGAACCGCGTCGCCCATCGAAATGCCCTCCAGGCTCGAGGCACTCTCTGTTCACTTCCCTCTGACGCTGCCTGTCCCGACCCCGACGACACATCCGCATCTGCTCACCGTCCAGGACATCCACCGCGAAGAAGACCTCCTCCGAAACCCAAACTCTTTCCGCGCATGGTGGACCGCCATACAGAACACCAAGGAGGCCTTCAACGCGCAGCTCAAAGAGGAACGTCGCGCAAATCCTTCTCTCGATGAAGCCGCGAAACTACTCGGACCGCTCTCGACCCCGCTCGCGAGACGATCGCTGCAATGTCTCACCTACATTTACGAAGCCGCGCTCGTGCAGTTCCCGGGATCTTTCAAGCTTTGGAAAGCGTACCTGGTCATGCGCATGTCCTACGTACTCGGCAAGTTGGTGCACAAGAAACAAGCTGGCGGGAGGAAAAAGTTTCCTGAAATGAAGGAGGCAATAGAGGAGGAGCGAGAACTCTTGGAAGAGTGGGAGGGTGGGCTCGACGGCGTCGCCGGATGGGAGGAGTGGAAGGCTCTCGTCGCCACGTACGAACGCGCCCTAATGTGGCTGCCCAAGGTATGTTGGTTTCTTTTCCGGACGCCCATCGTACTGATGCTGAATCCAGCTTCCCCGGCTCTGGTTGATGTATTTCTCGCTCTTCTTCCATGATCTGTGCCCTCCTGTGATTTCGCATACCCACGCCCGACGGACGTTCGACCGAGCATTACGCACGTTGCCCCCTTCTTTGCATTCGCGCATCTGGGTCAGATATCTACTTTGGGCTGAAGGCAGAGGTGGTTCTACCACCGTCTCGGTGTACCGTCGTTACCTTGCAGTGGACCCGACCTTGACCGAACACTATGCTTCCGTCCTCCTCTCTCCCGCTGACACCGCCCCGAGACCGCTGGAAGCCGCAAAGCTCTTGTTATCCTTGGCAAGGAAAGCGGCACGAAACGAGTATGTCAGTCCGGAAGGCAAAAGTCCGTATCAATTACTTGGAGATTTTATCGACGTCGTTGAGCGCTTCTCCGACGAGGTTGGTCTCGACGTGGCCGATACCGAGCTGTCGAACGAAGAAAATGCTAAAGCCGACGCTGAAGCGGAGGCTCAGAATGCTCAAAACCAGGAGCATGCTTCGGTGGACGGTCAGCTCATCCGTGTAGCTGGCCCGTCGATGCCCGTCGATGCCGATGGAAAATCTTTCCTCACCTATAATGAAGACGAAGATCCCCTTAGCAAACGAAAGTTGAATATCGAGCATATAATCCATAAAGATGGTCTACACGTCTACAAGGATCAAGCTGGACGTCTATGGAGTGGACTTGCGACATATTGGATCAAGCGCGGCGAATTCGCTCGTGCGAACAGCACTTTCGAGGCTGGTATCACATCAGTTCTCACCGTTAGGGACTTTACGCAGATATTCGATGCGTATGTGCAGTTTACCGAGTCGCTTCTCTCTGCCATGATGGTCAGCTTGGAGGAACCGGATGACGATGAAGAGGATGCAAAGGAGACTGAGCGCGATCTTGATATCAAAATGAAGGAATTCGAGGCGTTGATGGATCGAAGACCATTCCTTCTCAATGACGTTCTTTTGAGGCGGAACCCAAACGATGTACAAGAGTGGGAGAAGAGAGTGGCGTTATGGGGTGAAGATGACGAACATGTAAGAAAAACAATCATTCCCTTTTGAATTCATTGGTACTAATGCATTTCTAGGTGGCTGAAACATATACAAAGGCACTGGAAACTATCCAGCCTCGTAAAGCTACCGCCAACTTCCACCGCCTCTACATCAACTTCGCGAGGTTCTACGAGGGAGGAGGTGTCTCTAGCTCAGCTGAGCCTAGTCTAGATAATGCTAGCAAAATTCTCGAGAAGGCATCGAAGGTCAATTTCAAGAATGTCGAGGACCTTGCCGAGATCTGGTGCGAGTGGTCAGAGATGGAACTTCGTCAAGAGTATGGCCTTTCCTGGTTGGTATACTCGATATGTTCTAACTATGATTAGGAACTATGACGAAGCTATCCGTGTCATGCAACGGGCAGCCACTATCCCAAAGAATACAAAAATCAATTACCACGACCACGTACGGCTACCTACCCACAATACTAATGCATAATACTAACTAACAGTTTTAGTCACTTCCTGTACAAGCGCGATTATTCAAATCGCTTAAGCTTTGGTCCTTCTACATTGATCTGGAAGAGTCGATAGGGACTGTCGAATCAGCAAAAGCAGTTTATGAGAAGATTATGGATCTCAAGATCGCGAATGCGCAAATTATAGTCAACTATGCTGCATTCCTAGAGGAGAGTCAGTACTGGGAGGACAGCTTCAGAGTAAGTCATAATTTAAGATGAGTTTCACCGTAATAACTTCTAACGGTAGATATACGAACGTGGGACGGAACTTTTCACGTTCCCGATATCATTCGAAATCTGGAATATTTATCTCTCTAAATTCGTGAAGAGATATGTGAGTCGACTTGCCAAAACGCTGGAACAGCTGTTGACTCCTTCTCAGGGGGGCTCCAAGCTGGAACGAACGCGGGATCTCTTTGAACAGGCCCTCGAGAAATGTCCACCCAAGGCCTGCAAGCCACTATTCCTAATGTACGGTAAACTTGAGGAAGATCACGGACTGGCGAAGCGCGCGATGTCCATTTATGAGCGAGCTACGCAGGTAGTCGCTGATGAGGACAAGTTCGAGGTATGCACGTTGCTCATCGATGCGAACAATTTTCAAATGCTTGAACGACAACAGATGTTCAGTGTGTACATTGCCAAGGCTACTGCAAACTATGGCTTGGCCGCCACACGACCCATATACGAACGGGCACTTGAAGTTCTACCGGACAGGCAAACCGCGGACATGTGCCTGCAGTTCGCTGCTCTAGAGCGAAAGCTCGGCGAAATCGATCGCGCTCGTGCCATCTATGCTCATGCCTCACAGTTCTGTGATCCACGTGTTAACCCCAAATTCTGGACAGAGTGGAACAGCTTTGAGATCGAAACCGGTTCCGAGGATACATTCCGAGAAATGCTGAGGATTAAACGGAGTGTTCAGGCTCAGTTCAATACAGAGGCATCTTACCTCGCCGCACAGACCATGTCCGCCAAGCAGAACGGAGCGCCAGCGCAGCTCGTCGATCCGCCAACTGATGCCATGGCTGCTGCTGAACAACAAGCTGGTACAGCCAGAGCGCCAGCTTTCGTCGCTGCCACAAAGACAGCGCTTCCTACAGAGGAAGAAGCAAAAGTACAATCGAAAGAGCAGGAGGGCAATGCAGATGAAATTCAGATATCAGATGAAGAAGACTTGTAGGGATTTCGTCGTATTCTCCGTCCTCGTATCTTGTTATTTTGCGTCCCATCTTTCTATTTCGACCGCACAAAGATCTTCCCATTTGGCCTCCCACCCATCTTCAACGAGGTATGGCTGCTCGACCCATTGAGAAATGGCATCCCGAGATACCTCGAATGTGACGGAGTGACTCCGTAGTCTATTGATGATGTCTTTGATGAGAGCGAGTGACCGATGATATGGAGGCTCGATGTCTGCCACGGATTTGACTTTGTAGGATCAGACTATGGTAGGGAAAGTGTGCTAAAATGATACCGCACCAAATTTTTCGAATGGCCACGAGACCCAAAGCGCTTCTTCCTGGCACCACCTTGTCCCCTTTGTCTTTTGAGCTTCGTGGAACAGCGCCTCCAAGTTGTCCAGCACGGTGCTTATGCGCCGCAACAACTTTTGCTATGTGCACTGTATGTCAAAGCTGCCGCGACTCAAAGTGGAATCTTACGAGTTTAGTAGCTACCGTGTCGAGCTGGGCGATGCATTTTTCCATGATGGCGAGCTTGGGGCCAACTATCTCAGACCGCGGCTGGCGCTCCGAGGGGAGCAGAGAAAGCGCGTTACTATGTAACACGGCGATGAGATGAGATTACGAGCTCGGAATAAATAGTGTACGCACTCGAGCTCTGTCCTTGCATCGACCAACGTACGTGCAGCTTTCAGTCCGTCGAGAAGGACGACGTCATCCCACGTCTGTGATATCGAACGCAACTCTTGAAGATGCGTCCTCAGCCGCCGATGGAACGTAGACTCGGAAAGACGGGATGGGGATGGGGGCACGACAGGCTGAAGGGGTTGTAGAACGGGGGACGACGTGGGCGTCGATGGACCTTTGAATGACGCGAGCCGGCGTTTGCTCATGAACGCACTGTCCCAGGAAGGGAGATTAGATTAGATAGCCGCCACTTTCCGAAAACGAACGAGCACGAACTTGAACATGGACGACACGGTCCTTCTTAGAGCTGACGCCGAGCTCGTAATCAACGAGGTAAGTGACTCATTGTAGGTTATCGAGTATTCCTTCCATGTGTCGTACAGGCTCGGCGACAAAAGGCAGAAAGAACGAAGACCCTCGGTCTCCCGATCCAGCTAACTGGCAAAGCCTTGGACGTACACATCGATGGTAATGCGGCATGGATAGCTGAAAGCGCGCACGTTGCCAAAAAGATTGACTTAGAGGCAAGGAATCAAACCTCGTCTCTCCGAGTTGTACGGTACGAATCCCGATTACTACTAGTCAGGTCGTACCTTGCAAGTGTACAGGGGTCATGCTGCGCCCGTCACTTGTTTGGCATTCTTCGAGAACGGTCGGGTACTCATCACAGGGTCTTGGGACATGGCAAGTTGGACGTTGACCACTCTTACTTCTTGAGGACTGAACCAACTCGTAGTCGATCAAACTATGGAATACCGATGTGCGTGGTTTTTATCGCACCCACAATCGAATTAACATTCTAACTGTGATTTACATAGACACAAGCATTGATCTGCTCGGCTGCGGCTCACGACGATTTTGTCAAGTGCTTGTTTGTATTGCCTAGTGCCAAACTTTTGGTGTCGAGCAGTTCAGACAAAACAGTCCGATTTTGGTAGACTTGTGTTCTCATCCTTTTTAATAATAATAATAATAACGCACAGGGACCTTAATGATGCCTTGGAAGGGAAACTCGCACCTGTCGGATCCATCTCTGCACACAGTCGCCCAGTCGAGTGTTTGGCTGGTGCTGCTCATTCCGAGACATCGGCAACATTGATGACTGCAGACACCATGGGAATCATCAAGATATGGAAGCTCGAAAGAAAATCAGGACTGGATCCGCGGTGGCGAAGCAATCTGCAAGACACATTGAACTATCATCGAACAGGAGTTACCGAGATCTTCTATGGAGCTGGCCAGATTTGGACGGGTAAACTCGACTGCTAATTGCCTTGCTCATCGTTTCTTATTAAATAATTCATTAGCCTCTTCCGACGAGACAGTCCAGATTGCATCGTATCCTCCGGATCCGGCATCGACCAAACCGATTCCTCCACTCGTGCATCCTCTGCCAGTTCGCGCCATTCTCCCACTGTCACTTACGCCCCTCGCAGAACTCTACGTCATCAGTGCTTACGGTGACGTGATTCGATTATATGACCTTTCCACTATAACCGAACCCGAAATTCTGGGAGAGATCGATGCTCATTGGCATAACGTAACATCTCTCAGACTCTGGATGCGGACGAGTAAAACCGAGGGGGGACAGAGGGTAATCGAGCCATGGATCGTTTCTGCAAGTTTAGATGGGACCATACGCAAATGGCGCTTCAGTGGTAAGCATTGTCGCCATGATGAAATGTCCGAGCGAGTTGCATTGTACTTTTTTAGAGCTTTTCACTTCCAAGCTAAGTGATTCCGCCGAAAAAACAAATCCGGAAGTCGTCGTTCAAGAACAGGCTAGAAATACAACTGGTGAATTGACAGAAGAGGAGGAACGTGAACTCGCTGAGTTGATGGAAGCAGATTAAGTTGGCATAATCTTCCGTGAGCCTCACTTTACAATATGACCTGCAGCGCGCCCGCTAGCGCATCGTGCGAGTTGATGCTTGTCTTGAGAACATGCCTGTATTACAAGTTACAACTGCACAAACGCGACGTGAAAATGCTCGAGAGACACGTACCTTCTGAAGTGCAAGCGCTCAGCATGTGCTGGTCTGTGGCTTCGCTACGTCACAGACATTTGTCTTCAGAGTGGCGGCACGTGTCACCTCACCACCTTCCCGTCTGGCCCGTGTGCCCCACCCCATCTTCGGCCAACCAGCTGAGGCTTCAGGCGTGAGGGCGCATCCCGGTTCCGGCGTCCTGCGAGGTCCCGTCCGGAGCCGGTAACTTCCGCCCAACACCATTCCCTACTTCACGCCTGTAGCACGTCACCTAGCCAGTAGCGTAGATACGGCGATACCATCCGTTTTCCCCTCGTGCCCGTACATTGCGGATAGATCGAAGATCACCAACACACCCCAAACATCAAAAAATGATGCTATTCTCGCTGTGCTTGCCACAACATCGTAGTTCTTGTTGATAACCTTACGTTTGAGTGGTGATCAACATGTCGTCGGAAACATGTTCGTTCAACAACCCAATGGCAAAAATTCGTGTGTTATCTGGCCAGGGTAAAGGGTTTTAGTATCTGTACCTGTAGTTTGTACTTACATAAGCCTATGCGATGGATGTCACTTGCCACTGCGAGCTTGTGTTTTGGGTCTTCTGCTGCGATGAGCGGCCCGGATGAGAAGCAATTATATTGCTTGGCTGTACATTACAATATCGGCTAGGTAGATACTCTGGGTGAAGGGAGAGACGGCTGATGGGAGGGAAAGATGTCGGGCGGAAGCACGCAGCGCTCACCGGCTCCGGACGGGGCAATCCTGAAGGCGGCACGTGAGCTGCGAGGGCGGGCGGGCCCACCTCGCAGGTCATCGATGCCGGGGATCGCGCGCGCGTTCGGAGCCCTGGGTAGGATACCTGAGAGGTGCCGTAGACGGGAGTCGGAGGGAAGGGAGTGGTGGGCGGGTGTGCCGAAGTGTGGAGGCGAGGAGCTGGGGGTACAAAAGGGCACGTGATGCTCCTCTACGCGTGACCAAAGACACGGCTCTGTGGCTGCGCTCGCCTCAGACCGCCACATCAGTCAACACATGCACGCCAATACTCCTTCGGCATTCATCCATACTCCTGAATCACTACTTTATGCTGTTAACCATGTCTTCTTTCCTGCGAACCCTCTCAATGGGACCTTGTTTTTCCTGTATCAAGAATCTGTACTGGCTCTTGCGGTGTGCGCTGCCGCCCATGCTCATATCCCACACATCGACGATACCCGTGAACCTCAGTGGCATCGTATCACCAAGATGTTGGACAACTTTCAAGAATTCATTCAATCTGAGGGGGATGGTATAGACAGAGACCGCGTCATCTCCCAGCTGCATGAGATGCAAACAGGAGGTATGCTCACAATTGTTCCATGCAATTATACTAAAGATCTGTAGATTTTCTTGCGTTTTTTATTCTATGGGGCAACCAACCTCGCGCTTCTGGGATTCTTCTGACAAAACAGGAGACCCATACAATGTTTCAAACATTCGACATGTCGACACACGCTCGTACATGCTCGTATCCTACATCCACAATGGAGGTATCAAATGACGTCTTTCACGATGCGGACTTCCAACTTAAACTCGCCAACCTCCTCTCCCGCTGCTCTGATAAGAATCATTTCGCACAATTTCTCGCTTCACTTCACAATGACATCTTGCAAAATGTCGCTCACACTGTCGACGTTCCTCTCATCACCAAACATATTCGCGTTTGTGATAATCTGCATCATAGTCGTTCGCCTATTTGGCTTTTCATCAAGGTCGTGATCCGTATGATTCTGGATCGCTCTCCCTTTCCCACTGGGCGTGGATCCTACAAGGCTTTCATGTTGTTCTTCATGTGCACCCTTGCAAGCGACGCAAAAATCGCCACCCTACACACGGATCTGCTTCACCTCATGGCGTGTAAAATTCGGCGTCGCTTAAATAAGCTAAAGCTGTCCGTCCCAGATTGGCTTTCCAGGATAACATTATCTGTGCTGGAGCAGCTGGATGCGCGCTTATCTCCGTTCCGGAATCCTTCGCAGGACGAACTCGAGAGGGATACCCGACTCTCCCTCACGTGCAGTCGAGATTATATTCGAAATGCTCTTGCAAATCATAATCATGACCCTCCCCCCTCAACTTTTGTTTCCGATCATCGTACTCTTCATCACTTTTTGTCCTCAAACGGGGCTTTTTACAAATACGAAGGGAACGTCAATTATCGTGCTACTTTCTATGACGCAGAGAAAGAAGTCGAGGAAGATATCGATGATTGGGTAGCAAATGTCTCAGATGTAGATGGGGCATGCAGTCAACTCGAGATTCTGATGGATGGATACATGTCCGTGAAGACCAGTGATCTCTATATGGACGTCATTGAACGCTCCATCATGTTATTGACGGGGATCGAACTTTTCATCGCAATTGACAAGCTCCTTGTGAAGAAAATTCCATTACTTTCCGACTACTCCCCTGAGATCCCACCTGCTGCCTTGGAAAGCCTGGTCTCACATAATCAAACAAACCTTCACCGCATATCTCGTGCATACCTGTACCTCTCAGCACGTCAGTCTCGATCACGGATGGGATGGTCGGTTGTCTCTGACGAAGACAGTCTCCCTGTCCGCTATTATGACCAATCGCCTCATCTTCAGCAACTCAAGGCTCGGATTGAGCGAGACGCAATGGATAGTGGGCTGGGAGAAGGGTGGGGGCGTCTCTCTGAGCAAGAGCATGCTGGAAGTGTGGAGGATTTCCGATCACCACTACCTGCTTCCCCATTGGATGCAAAAGTCGTCGTTTTCGAGCTTCAATGTCCTTCGTGCATTTGTATCTGGCGATCAGCGGCAGCCAGGTTACGGTACTATTTTTGCCTCTACTTTAATCAAGATGCCCCCGAAGAAAAAGAAAACCTGCTTCGCCGTGCAAGCTATGTGTTGCAACAGTACTACGTCGACCGCAGTGAACCAATGATTGGAGTGCAATTCGCCTATTTTTATTCAGCAAGATCTGAAAGCAATTCATCGATGCACTATGACTCGTGTAAACACTATATATGGTGGGGTGGTCGGAATCCTAGATACTGGAAGGGTTGGAGGGAAGTCTGCAAGCTGTCGGCCACAAAAAGTGATTTCAATGATACCTCACGCACTCCCAACGACACTCTGGCTGCTCAGGCGGACTGCCCTGCGAACCTCTCTCTAGA
>JBBPML010000577.1:0-12964 GCA_038090275.1 Austroboletus novae-zelandiae
TGCTTCAAAGAAGGCCGCTGCTTACGCTGCCGAAGAAAAGGCCACAACTCCAAGGCCTGCCCCACCTACACCTCCCCCCCCACCCCTCGCACCTCCCGCATCGAGGAAGTCAATGAAGAAGATGACTCGATGCTCGGAGTGAACAAAACCACTACCCTTCCGGGTTTTTAGACGGAGGACCTCATTCGATGCAAGGTTCCTCCCCCTCCTCCCCTAAACGTACACATATAAATGTATCCACTCTGCCCGGAACAATGAAAATGCCCATTCAAATCATCGTTCCCTCGCATACGTTCAAAGTCGTCGACACCCTCGCCCTAATCAACTCAGGAGCCGATATCTCCTGCATTGATTGGGACTTCGTGCGAAAGCACAAACTCCCTACCACTCGCCTCCCCCGCCCCCTCAACGTCCGCAGCGTCACACAAGATCCCACCGTCCAAGGAGGGGTCAAGTTCTCCACGGAACTCTTTATCCACATCGAAGGTCTCGCACACAAAGTAACCTTCTATGTCATGAACTGTGGAACGTCAAACGTCATCCTCGGACTCCCTTGGCTTAAGGCCACCAACCCCTCCATCGACTGGTCTAAACAGACCATCTCTATCGCTGAATCCTCGGACCAGTCGAAACTCCTCCACTCCCTCCACTCGGCCGACGTCAAACGGCACGATTCCTATTTCCACTCCCTTCTCCCTACCGACCTCCCCGAAATCCGGCATGTCAACGTCTTCCCGGATCATCGCCACCTCCCTAGCTTCCTCAAAGATGAACCCATCGAGGAATTCAACTCCGTCCCCATCCCCTTCGCCACCGTAAACAGAGTCTTTTGCGGAGACTCTCGCTTCGTCATCTCCGGACCTGCCAACCTCATTGGCAAGATCAACACCTCCACGGAACTCGCTGCCAACGCCGAGAAGACCAAGCCCAAACAGGTTCTACCCCCCCAATTCTCCGACTACACCTCGATCTTTTCCAAAGAGGCCACCGAACACATTCCCCCCTCCCACCCCTATGATCACGAGATCAACCTCGACACCTCCTTCACTCCCAAGATCGGGAAAATATACCCCCTATCCCCCGATGAACGACAAGCCACTGAAGCATTCATTGAAGAGAATCTTGCGGCTGGAAAAATCCGCCCCTCCAAATCCCCCCAAGCCTCCCCGTTCTTCTTCGTCAAGAAGAAGGATGGCGGCCTCTGCCCCTGCCAAGATTACCGATACCTGAACGAACACACCGTTCGGGACGCCTACCCCCTCCCCCTCATCTCAGACCTCGTCGACAAACTCAAAGACGCCAAGCTTTTTACTAAGTTTGACGTCCGATGGGGTTACAACAACGTCCGAATCAAGGACGGACATCAATGGAAGGCCGCTTTCGTCACTCACAAAGGCCTCTTTGAACCTACGGTCATGTTCTTCGGACTGACCAACTCCCCAGCAACCTTTCAGAGATTCATGAACGACTCATTCCGAGACATGATCGCTGAAGGTTGGCTCGTCGTCTACATGGACGACCTCCTCATATACTCCCCCACCCAAGGACTCCATGACGAACGTACCCGTCGCGTTCTTCAACGAATGCAGGAACTCGACCTGCACCTCAAACTCGAGAAATGTCGCTTCGGGGTGACCGAAGTCGACTACCTTGGAATGATCGTGAAACCCGGTCAACTCGCCATGGACCCTGTCAAGCTCGACGGGATTGCATCCTGGCCCACCCCAGAAAAGCTTAAGGACGTTCGATCGTTCCTGGGCTTCGCCAACTTCTACCACCAGTTCATTCCGGATTACTCCTCCATCGCCTGCCCCCTCATGGACCTAACCAAGAAAGACACCCCTTGGGAATGGTCCCCCCTCTGCACCGCAGCCTTCACCCGGCTGAAACACCTCTTCATGAAGGAACCAGTCCTTCAACTCCCCAACACCTCCGCCCCCTTTGCCATTGCCACTGACGCTTCAAAATACGCCTCGGGTGGCATCCTCCTCCAAGCCGATACCAATGGTGATTGGCACCCTTGTTCTTATATCTCTCAGTCCTTCAGCCCAGCTGAGAGAAATTACGATATCTATGATCGAGAACTCCTCGCGATCATACGCGCCCTCCGATCTTGGAGGCAATACCTCCATGGCTCCCCCCACCCCGTCCAGGTCTTCACGGACCACAAAAACCTCACGTACTTCCGCTCGGCCCAAAATCTCAACTGTCGCCAGGCCCGCTGGCTTCTGGACCTTGCGGACTATGATCTCAAACTCTCCCATGTCCCCAGCAAATCCCTCGCCGGTCCCGATGCTCTCTCCCGCCGCCCCGACCTCGTCTCTGATGAAGACGACAACTCTGGAGTAACCCTCCTTCCCCAGTCCCTTTTCATCAACCTCATCGACACCGTCTTCTCTGAGCGTATCTCGGATGCATCCAAAGGCGACTCCGTCGTCCAGGACTTCCTCCAACTCATCCCCAGCTCAGACAGCTCCAAAGACTACGTCCTCCCCCTCCCCTTCCGCAAACGAGTCGCCGACTGGCGCTTGGACAATGGCGTCCTCACTTTCCAAGGTCGCACCTACATCCCCGCCGACGAATCCCTCCGTCGTGCCGTATTACAACGGTGTCACGACCACGAAACTGCCGGTCACCCCGGCTACCTCAAAACCCATCAACTCGTCTCCTCCGAGTTCTACTGGCCCGGCCTCGCCCAATACGTTCGAAAGTACGTCGAAGGCTGCGCAGTTTGCCAACAAAACAAGGCAAACACACACCCCACCTCCCCCCCCCTCCTCCCCATCAAATCCTCCTGCACTTACCCCTTTCAACAGGTCTCCTGCGACCTCATCACCGACCTCCCCCTCTCCGACGGCTATGATTCCTTACTGGTCATAGTAGACCATGGGCTTACCAAGGGGGTGATTCTTTGCCCCACCAAGAAGACCATCACCGCAGAAGGAGTCGCCAACTTCTTCTTCCTCACCATCTACCGTCGTTTTGGTCTTTACGACAAAATCATCTCTGACCGCGGACCACAGTTCGCCTCCGCCTTCACCAAGGAGCTCTCCCGACTCCTCGGATACTCCCTCGCCCTTTCCACCGCCTACCACCCCCAAACTGACGGTGAAACCGAACGAGTCAACCAGGAGATTGAAACCTATCTCCGCATCTTCTGCGGAAGTAACCCATCCTCCTGGTCCGAATCAGTCCCTCACACCGAATTCGCTCACAACCACCGCCCTCACTCCGTCACCGGCCAATCCCCGTTCTACCTCATGATGGGGTATGAACCACAAGCACTCCCCGAAATCTTCACTCAGTCGAAGATCCCCGCCCTCGAAGAGCGTCTCCGCTCTCTCACCGCTGCTCGCAATGAAGCCCTCGCTGCCCACGAACTCGCCAGACAAACCATGGCAGCTCGTTCCAAGAAATCCTTCTCCCCCTTCGCCAAGGGTGATCAAGTCTGGCTCGAGGCCAGGAACCTCAAATGCCTCATTGTCAACCCCAAATTCGCATCAAAACGCGAAGGCCCCTTCACCATCACTGATGTCTTATCCCCCTTGACGTACAAACTCCGCCTCCCCCGTACCTGGAAGATACACCCCGTCTTCCACGCTTCTCTCTTATCGCCCTATCGCGAAAACTGCGTGCACGGCCTTAACTTCCCAACACCCCCACCTGACCTTATCAATGGCCAGGAAGAATACGAGATCGAAAAGATCATCAAACACCGCGGGTCCCCGACGGCCCGACAATACCTGATCCGATGGAAAGGGTACTCCGCCGAAGAAGATTCCTGGGAACCTGAACGGAACCTACGGAACTCCACAGATATCCTCAACGGATATAAACAACGTCACGGCCTCTCCTCCCCCCAGATCCCTTCCATCGCCTCAGTCATGTCCTTCCCCACCACCCCCACCTCCGACAACGCCTCTGACATCGTCGAGACCGGCTGGTCCTCCACCGCCAACACCCAGGATCTACTCGATCCCAACTACGAACCCCCCGTACCCCCCTCCATCCCCTCCAACGACGTATGGGCCAGATATACCTGGTCTTCCCCCGCATCCCCTGTCCCCCTCATCGATAGACTCTCTGACTGCCGCGCCCCAGTTAACCATCCCCCGCTGTCTTTCCCCACACACCCATTCCCCCTCAATCAAGACCTGGTCGATGCCACGGCGTATCAACTGCGTCGCCTCCCTCTCTCCCGCGCCCTCTTAGATACCATGGAGCCTAACTCCACCTTCACCCACCTTTACCAGACTTTCCTCACCATGTCGCGAATCCTCCTCACTACTTCCGCCCCCACCGCCTCCGCCGAAACCGCTGCATACCGCTCCCACCTCGCACACGTCCTCCGAACTCTGGAACGTCATATTATCCAGACCATGTACCAATGCGACATGCTGGCGTTTGTCGCAGAAGTAGACTCCCATTTACGTTATCCCTCTCCATCCATCCTCGCCACCGCCCCAGAGTCTCCCCCCATCTCAGCGTCCTCCTCCCCCCTCAATGAGACAGAGCTACACATCCTCTCCCGCTTTGACTGCCTGCGAATCCCCTCCCCACGCCCCCACGCCACCCTCCAGTGTTTCCATTGCTACACCGTCGGGCATATTCGTATCAATTGCCCTCGATACCAATGCACCAAATGCAAGGAATACGCCCCGGGTCATCAGCGGTTCTCCTGTCCTTCATGGCTGCGACGCTCCCCCGTCCTTCCCCCCTCGTCCTCGTCCGGATCATCCTCTCAGGACTCTAACCACAGGGCCCCACGCCGCCTCCGTTTCTCCCGAGCTCAACGCCCCCCAGTCGCTCGCCGCCCCGTCCGCTCACCCTCTCCCGACATGGACCCCTTCGTTTCTAACGAAGCAGACTTCAACGACGCCGGCTCTGGTTACGGAGACTTCTAGTCTTCGTCATGGACTTGACCCTTAACCGGGGGGTAATGTTACGATCCACTTATACCCTTACTCTTTTTCCTTCGCTCTTACTCTAGTTTCCCTACAGACACTGCTCTCGCTGTTCGAGTCCCGCTTGAGCCACTTTATTATCCCTCCTTTTCTCTTATCTTCGCTTACCTATTTAGCGTGACTCATCCGCAGTATCCGCAGTTGTATCGCTACCGTTATCTCTGACTCGTTCCCCTTCTTCGCGATTCCATCGCATTCTATAACCGAGTCATCCCTTTTATGCTCCGCTTCATTTTCTCTTGACTCGTCTATATAAACCTCTCGATACCCTCGATGTATTCCCCAAGTTAGACCTACCCAAATCTACCTTGATCATCGACTCTTCTCAGGCCCCCTCCCAGTCCCTGCCTTACCGTCAAGAAGGCAGTCCTTTCGTCCCTTGTTGTCGCTCCTCCATAGCGACTCCTTCGTCCCTGTGTCACAACATACGTTGACCAGGTCAACAGCTCACGACATACCGTTGAGGCTGAGGATAGCGGATCGCCCGTCTATCAACCCTTGCCATGTCAGCTGAATAGCGACGTTAACGTCCCCTCGCCCCCTCGTCCCTCGGGTCTACGCCTGAGCATAACAGGCGATGGGGGTGTGGGGGCTCGTGGGATCACCAACGAGGACGAGAGGGCGTGGGCGAGGGTAAGATCTTCGTGATCTTCAGTGGATATGACGATATCGTCGTCAGTGGGTGCCTCTTCTTGCGAGGCCGAGGAGTGTTCTGAGGGGGACGGTGAGGGTTCGCGATAGCGACGAGGGCCTAGAGAGGGTCTAGGGTTTGAGGGGCGGTAGGGGTGAATGGTGGGCTAAGGCGAGGCTTGCCCAGTGAAGAGCAAGTTAGACCTTTTGTTACGCTCAGGCGTAGACCCGAGGGACGAGGGGGCGAGGGGACGTTAACGTCGCTATTCAGCTGACGTGGCAAGGGTTGATAGACGGGTGATCCGCTATCCTCAGCCTCAACGGTATGTCGTGAGCTGTTGACCTGGTCAATGTATGTTGTGACACAGGGACGAAGGAGTCGCTATAGAGGAGCGACGACGAGGGACAAAGGGACTGCCTGCTTGACGATAAGGCAGGGACTAGGAGGGGGCCCGAGAGGAGTCGATGATCAAGGTAGATTTGGGTAGGTCTAACTTGGGGAATACATCGAGGGTATCGAAGGGTTTAAATATGTGAGTCTGGGGAGAATGAAGCGGAGCGTAAACGAGATGACTCGACGATAGAATGCGATGGAATCGCGAAGAAGGGAGGCGAGTCAGAGATAACAACAATAGTACAGCTGCGGATACTGCAGATGAGTCACACTAAATAGGTAAGCGAGATAAGAGAAAAGAGGAGTAAATAAAGTGGCTCAGGCAGGACTCGAACAGCGAGAGCAATGTCTGTAGGGAAACTAGAGTAAGAGCGAAGGGAAAAGAGTAGAGGTATAAGCGGATTGTAACAAAACTTATCTCCGTATCTTCTGCGGAAGTAACCCCTCCTCCTGGTCCGATTCAATCCCTCACGCTGAATTCGCCCACAATCACCGCCCTCACTCTGTCACTGGACAATCCCCATTCTACCTCATGATGGGGTACGAACCACAAGCACTCCCGGAAATCTTCGCTCAGTCGAAGATCCCCGCCCTCGAAGAGCGTCTCCGCTCCCTCACCGCTGCCTGCAACGAAGCCCTCGCTGCCCACGAGCTCGCCAGACAAACCATGGCCGCTCGCTCAAAGAAATCCTTTACCCCCTTCGTCAAAGGCGACCAAGTCTGGCTTGAGGCCAGAAACCTCAAACGCCTTGTCGCCAACCCCAAATTCGCATCAAAACGCGAAGGTCCCTTTACTATCACCGACGTCCTCTCCCCCCTGACGTACAAACTCCACCTCCCCCGTACCTGGAAGATACACCCCGTCTTCCACGCCTCCCTCTTATCGCCCTATCGCGAAAACCGCGTACACGGCCCAAACTTCCCGGCACCCCCACCTGATCTAATTGATGGCCAGGAAGAATACGAAATTGAAAAGATCATCAAGCACCGCGGGTCCCCGACAGCCCGACAATACCTGATCCGATGGAAAGGGTACTCCGTAGAAGAAGATTCCTGGGAACCCGAGCGGAACCTACGGAACTCCACTGATATCCTAGACGGATATAAACAACGACACGGTCTCTCCTCCCCTCAGACCCATTCCATCGCATCAATCATGTCCATCCCCACCACCCCCATCTGCGACTCCTCCGACATCGTCGAAACTGGCTGGTCTTCCACCGCCAACGCCCAGGACCAGCTAGATCCACCTACGAACCCCCCATTCCCCTCTCTGTCCCCTCGGACGACGTCTGGGCCAGATACACCTGGTCCTCCCCTGCTTCCCCCGTCCCCCTCATCGACAGACTTTCCAGTCAATGTGCCCCAGTCAACCACCCCCCGCTGTCTTTCCCCACCCACCCTTTCCCTCTCGACCAAGATCTGGTCGACGCCACGGTCTATCAACTACGCCGCCTCCCCCTCTCTCGCGCCCTCCTAGACACCATGAAGCCAAACTCCACCTTTACCCATCTCTATAAAACTTTCCTCTCTATGCCGCGCATCCTCCTCACCACCTCCGCCCCTACCGCCTCTGCCGAAACGGCCACATATCGCTCCCACCTTGCCCATGTCCTCCGAACTCTGGAAAACCACATCGTCCAAACCATGTATCAATGCGATATGCTGGCCTTCGTCGCAGAAGTGGACTCTCACCTACGTTACCCTTCCCCGTCCACCTTCGTCACCACCCCAGAAACCCCTCCCATCTCCGCGTCGTCCTCCCCCCTCAATGAGACGGAACTGAACATTCTCTCCTGCTTCGACCACCCACGAGCCCCATCCCCCCGCCCTCACACTGCTCTCCAATGCTTCCATTGTCACACAGTGGGACATATTCGTATCAATTGCCCTCGTTACCAGTGCAACAAGTGCAAAGAGTATGCCCCAGGCCATCAACGGTTCTCATGCCCCTCGTGGCCTCATCGCTCCCCTGTCCTCCCCCCCTCGTCCTCGTCCGGATCCTCCTCTCAGGAATCCTACCATAGGGCCCCACGCCGTCTCCCATTCTCCCGAGCTCGACATTCCCCAGTCGCTCGACGACCCGCCCGCTCCCCCTCTCCCAACATGGACCCCTACGTCTCTTTAGAGGCGGACTTCAACGACGCCGGTTCTGGCTATGGTGACTTTTAAATCTTCGTCATGGACTTGACCCATAACCGGGGGGTAATGTTACGATTCGCTTATACCCCTACTCTTTTCCCTTCGCTCTTACTCTAGTTTCCCTACAGACACTGCTCTCGCTGTTCGAGTCCCGCTTGAGCCACTTCTTTATTCCCCTTTTTCTCTTATCGTCACTTACCTATTTAGCATGACTCATCCGCAGTATCCGCAGCTGTATTACTACCGCTATCCCTGACTCGTTCCCCTTCTTCGCGATTCCATCACCTTCTATAGTCGAGTCATCCCTTTTACGCTCCGCTTCATTCTCTCTTGACTCGCCTATATAAACCCTTCGATACCCTTGATGTGTTCCCCAAGTTAGACCTACCCGAATCTACCTTGCTCATCAATTCCTCTCGGGCCCCCCAGTTCTCACCTCACTACCAAGTAGGCGTTCCTCTCGTCCCCCTCGTCGTCGCTCCCCCATAGCGACTCCTTCGTCCCTGCGTCACAACATACGTTGACCAGGTCAACAGCTCACGACATACCGTTGAGGCTGAGGATAGCAGATCACCCGTCTATCAACCCTTGCCACGTCAGCTGAATAGCGACGTTAACATCCCCTCGCCCCTTGTCACTCGGGTCTATGCCTGAGCGTAACACATCCTATAGACTTCTAACTGCATTGGTATGGTTAACTTCATTTCACCTATTTCATATTCCCCTTTTGTCATGGACCTTATCACCTCCTTTGATCCACTGTCCGGATCTAGTATTTCCATATCCATCTGGTCTTGCTTACCCCATAGGCCACTGTATTACTTCATGGACCACCACAGATTAGTAGTACTTTTGCATATACTTCAGTACTACTTAAATACCTGCCCTATGTGGCCATTTGTACTCAGCTAAATCTGTGCAATTATATATAGTGTTTGATCTCACTCTAGCATGATGGTTCCACTGAGACTCCCCTAGGATTTCTACAGGACTTTGTGTCACCATCAAAGGACACTCTGAGAGATCAAACATTGTGCATGTATAACAGGAAAGCTTTCCCAATTATCAATATTTTGTCAATGATAAAGTATGTATAATTTTTCCAGAACTGCTGCAACTTGGCTTGTGATGCCACACTGACTGTTCCATTTTTCATTGAAGCCTGACTAATCATAGCAATTGTACGAGTGATCTTTCCCTTGATTAATGATGCTGCAACACCAGTATATGCCACCTTTAAAAGTTTGTGCTTCACTCCCCTACTATAAAAGTAATCCATAATTGTCTGGATAACCTTTGACTTCCCAGTCCTGCCCTCTCTATGCAGCAAAATTCATAGAGATGGCAGTTTGGCTCTGCTGAGAATCTGATCGAGATGCCAGGTGACAATGTCATAGGCTCAGAATTGGTCTTCCTTTAGTATTGATGAATTGACAGAAGGCAATACATCCTCAGATATCTCTGCTTCTAATGGAATGTAAGTGACTTGTCTCTCTGCATTGGGTCCCAAGGTCTCTACATGCTTCACAGATGCTCCATTGCCTGCTTCACTTCCATTGACAACTGGACTTTAAGATGTTTCAATGGTAGCATTCTGTCTGTTGACATCCTGAGCCATCTATTCCTTCCATGCCAGTAGCTTTTCCATGTTGTTGGCTGACATGCATCTGAGTAGTTGGCCAGTTGACACATTCCAATTGGCTTCATCATCATGAAAAAATTTCACCTTTCATGTAGTCTCAACAGTGATGTGCACATGTAACTGTTCTCTCAGTGAGCCTTGGTTCTGAAGAAGTATTTCTAGCCCCTCCTCCATCAATACAGCAGGATTGACTGAATTGTTGGAAGCATCTTCACCAAGCTCCAGATCATCAACACAGCCCTTGTACTCTGTGGCATTAAATGGTGTGGCATCAGATGATCAGCATGCTGTTGACTCATAGTCATGGAAGTACTATATTCCAGATAAAATATGGTGTATTTTTTATGGGGCACTGGCCAAGAAGTTGTTGAAGGCAGTTTTCCAGGTCTGTTCTGGTCATTTGAGGTCATTTTCCAGATTATGCCAGGGCTTAAGGATTGTCAACATAGATGCACAGTAGTATGATTGATCATCAGGGTCATCACAGTGGGGAAAGTACTGGCCAATAAAATTAGGCAAGTTGCTGTGCCCTTTCATCCTGATGATATGCTGCTTAGACAGGTGCTTTGGGTGTGATGGAAGATACTGAATGTGCATATGACGTCAATAGCCAGCCCTGTAGTAATTGGTGTTATTGGTGACAAGTTCAGTTAGAGCTTTTGTGTCCACATCAGCTTTGTAAGTGTTGACAAAAAAATTGATGACATTATAATATTCAAGCTCATCTCCTCAACAGATGTAGTCAGTAACTTGGCATTTTCTGTATAAGTGACCATTACTGTCAATATCTAGCATAACAACTTCATTGACTTCCTGTAAAATTTGTATGCTGAGTCTCTGTTATGTTCTTAATGAATAAAATAACCAACCTCAGCTGCCCCAGTGCTGCCCTCTGAGTCATTCATGCTAGTTGTGTTATCACCTTCCCTTGTGCTGAGTGTCATGTGAGAATGAATGAATATTAACACTGAAAAAGCATACTACATACTTATCTCCATCTTGGCTTTTTCATTTGTCTCAGAGTTGCTATTTTCTCCTTGCTGACCACAACTTCAGGTGAGTGTTGGGTGCACTCAAAGAAGAGCAGAAATGAACAATGACCAATATATTGGTGTGTAGTGATGAGATATATATGTGTCTCCCCATCCCATCAGATATGAAATAACCATGGGACCAGCCAACTCCTGCTCTTGGTTGATCATGTGAATGAGACGAAAGAGGAGTAAGTGCTGCTGATCATGGAGGGATTCTATGTAGGAGGTATGTTCCATATGATATGCAAACCCTTTTGCAAGGATAGCTGACATGTTGTGATTCTTCCCCTGCTTTTTAGCGGTGTACATGGTTATGTAGAATGTAATATTCTTCGTGTCTCTGCCACTGGTGAGGAGTTTACCATCATTAGTACACCAAATGTTCACAGCAAGCAATGGCATCCATCCATTCATGAAACCATAAAGGAACCTTCATGCAGCAGCAGGCTGTACAGGAGGAGACATACTCTTTGATGAATGTCCTGATGCCTGGCCAAGTGTATTTGGGACCCCAGCTTCATAATTTGTTGATTGTATCTTGAAGTGAGATTGCAAAGGGTGCACAGCATTTACACTTCAGGTGACCAGATGCATCAGGGATGAGACAACAGCAGACCTTGCACATGTGTATCTGCTTCGCACAAGCAACCTGTAGTTCCAGAGAGGTGAGTTGTTCATTGTAATTCTCAGCATCTGGGTTAGGCGGATGAGACCAAGCAACTTCTACATTGTTGGGGATTGCTCTAACAGATTCCACAGATTCGAGGCCAGGAAGGTAAGATTTGCAGATATGAACTTGCATACTTTCTCCCTGAAATCTGCTGACTTCAACATTGCTTCCAGCTTATTGGCAGGAGGAGTATTCTCAAGCCAAACGAGCATGTGAAGGTGTAAACTGCCACATCTTTGTGACTCAACCATCCCAAAGTATGACTTGATGTGCCCAAAGATGCCTACTGATGACTTCACCTGATATGGTGTCACCTGGATGCCAAACAACATATGAAGAACTGTTTGGATGGTGAAATGAAAAAAACTTGGTAGCAGTATATGGATCTGAGGTGATATTCAGGGCTCTCTTCTCCTTAGATGGGCCAATGGCTTGGAGAAATGCATTCATGTTGATATTTTCACCAGTGAAGACTTGTGCAATTGGGTCATGCAAATCACAGGGATTAATGGTTATCCACAATGAAGGTGGATTCGTGAAGATGGAGGTTGCCCAAATTTGGCTTTGTAGCTGGTAACGTGATTAATCTGATCCCATTATGTGCCCACTGGTAGCATAGAGGTATTTTCACAGCAACTTGACAGCAGGATCTGAAAATGGCAAGCGATCATCTTTCTCTTTTTGCACTTTCTGAAGTTTTGTCATTGTAAGAGTTGATAGGATATGAGCGTCCTTCTTGAAAAATTTATAGCACATCTGAACACATGCAGAATGAAGAGCTTGACATCACTGAAACATGCCAAAGGTAATGAAAGGAAATGTTTCATCAAAAGCATTGGTTGTGGTATCTCAGTGACCAGTGAACATGGCTGAGGAAGTCAAGGTTGACAGCTTGCTTGCCCTCAATGCCCCCAACTCCATAGGGATATAGGCAAGGAAATGCTTTCTCAAAAAAGTTGTCTCAATGGCATGTTGACAACTCAGTTTGATCCTCAGGATTTTGATTATGCCACCAGCCAAAATCATTGACAGGATTAAGTCCATGCTGCACTGCATAACTACCCTCTTTCCTCTCCTTTCAAAGGTTCACCAAGCCCCATGCCATCAGCTTATTCACGCTTAGGTTTGTAAGATCTGTGTCTATCACCCCAGATATTTGAAGAAGTATGACATCCAGGTCTAAGTATGGTTGTTAGCGATATTGTATGTAAATGGGTCAATCTGACTTGCCTGTTCCCAGTAGTGGTTCTGATGAACTTTCATCACCCATTCTTCCAGTGCTCTCTGAACAGCAACAGTTTGTGGCTAATTGAGTTTCCATGTCATTGACTTACCAATTGACTCATCATCAGGGATGTAATTGTTACGATCCGTTTATACCCCTAGTCTTTTCCCCTTTGCTCTTACTCTAGTTTCCCTACTGACATTGCTCTCGCTGTTCGAGTCCCGCTTGAGCCACTTCATTATTCCCCTTTTTCCTTTATCTTC
>JBBPML010000578.1:0-12900 GCA_038090275.1 Austroboletus novae-zelandiae
TGCGCAGTTTGCCAACAAAACAAGGCAAACACACACCCCACCTCCCCCCCCCTTCTCCCCATCAAATCCACGTGCACCCGCCCCTTCCAACAGGTCTCCTGCGACCTCATCACCGACCTCCCCCTCTCCGACGGGTATGATTCTTTACTGGTCATAGTAGACCATGGGCTTACTAAGGGGGTGATTCTTTGCCCCACTAAGAAAACCATCACCGCAGAAGGAGTCGCCAACTTCTTCTTCCTCACCGTCTACCGCCGTTTCAGTCTCTACGACAAAATAATCTCGGATCGCGGACCACAGTTTGCCTCCGCCTTCGCCAAGGAACTCTCCCGACTCCTTGGATACTCCCTCGCCCTCTCTACCGCCTACCACCCCCAAACCGACGGTGAAACCGAACGAGTCAACCAGGAGATTGAAACCTACCTCCGCATCTTCTGCGGAAGCAACCCGTCCTCCTGGTCCGAATCTATTCCCCACGCCGAGTTTGCCCACAACCACCGCCCCCACTCCGTCACAGGACAATCACCGTTCTATCTCATGATGGGATATGAACCCCAAGCTCTCCCCGAGATCTTTGCTCAGTCAAAGATCCCCGCCCTCGAAGAGCGTCTCCGCTCCCTCACTGCCGCCCGCAACGAAGCCCTCGCTGCACACGAGCTCACCAGACAAACCATGGTCGCTCGCTCCAAGAAATCCTTTACCCCCTTCACTAAGGGCGACCAAGTCTGGCTCGAAGCCAGGAACCTCAAACGCCTCGTTGTCAACCCCAAATTCGCATCAAAACACGAAGGTCCCTTTACCATCACTGACGTCTTATCCCCCTTGACGTACAAACTCCGCCTCCCTCGTACCTGGAAGATACACCCCGTCTTCCACGCCTCCCTCTTATCGCCCTATCGCAAAAACCGCGTACACGGCCCCAACTTCCCAGCACCCTCACCTGATCTAATCGATGGCCAAGAAGAGTACAAGATCGAAAAGATCATCAAACACCGCGGGTCCCCGACGGCCCGGCAATACCTGATCCGATGGAAAGGGTACTCCGCAGAAGAAGATTCCTGGGAACCTGAACGGAACCTACGGAACTCCACAGATATCCTCAACGGATATAAACAACGTCACGCCCTCTCCTCCCCTCAGATCCATTCCATCGCATCAGTCATGACCACCCCCACCGCCCCCATCTGTGACTCCTCCTCCGACATCGTCGAAACCGGCTGGTCATCCTCCGCCAACGCCCAAGACCAGCTGGATCCCGCCTATGAACCCCCCGTCTCCCCCTCTGTCCCTTCCAACGACGTCTGGGCCAGATACACCTGGTCCTCCCCCGCTTCCCCTGTCCCCCTCATCGACAGGCTCTCCAGTCGACGTGCCCCGGTCAACCATCCCCCATTGGCCTTCCCCATGCACCCCTTCCCCCTCGACCAAGACCTGGTCGACGCTACGGCCTACCAATTGCGCCGCCTCCCCCTCTCTCGCGCCCTTCTAGATACCATGGAACCCAACTCCACTTTCACCCACCTCTACAAAACCTTCTTATCTATGTCGCGTATCCTTCTCACTACCTCTGCCCCTACCGCCTCCGCTGAAACCGCCACATACCGCTCCCACCTCGCCCACGTCCTCCATACTCTGGAAAATCATATCATCCAGACGATGTACCAATGCGATATGCTCACCTTCGTCGGGGAAGTTGATTCCCACCTCCGATACCCCTCCCCGTCCTCCTTCGTCGCCGCACCAAGGTCCCCCCCCATTTCAGCGTCCTCCTCCCCCCTCAACGAGACCGAATTACAGGTCCTCTCCCGCTTCGACCCCCCACGAGTCCCATCTCCTCACCCCCACGTCGCCCTCCAATGCTTCCACTGCCACACGGTTGGACATATCCGCATCAACTGTCCTCGATATCAGTGTAACAAGTGTAAAGAGTACGCTCCGGACCATCAGCGGTTCTCCTGCCCCTCGTGGCCTTGTCGCTCCCCCGTCCTCCCCCCCTCATCCTCGTCTGGATCCTCCTCTCAAGGATCTTATCACCCAGCCCCACGCCGTCTCCACTTCCCTCGAGCTCGACGCTCTCCCGTCGCTAGATGACACGCCCGCTCCCCCTCTCCCGACATGGACCCATTCATCTCTATGGAGGCGGACTTCAACGACGCCGGTTCAGGATACGGAGATTTCTAGTCTTCGTCATGGACTTGACCCTTAACCGGGGGGTAATGTTACGATTCGCTTATACCCCTACTCTTTTCCCTTCACCCTTACCCTAGCTTCTCTACAGACACTGCTCTCGCTGTTCGAGTCCCACTTGAGCCGCTTCATTATTCCCCTTTTCTCTTATCTTCGCTTACCTATTTAGCGTGACTCATCCGCAGTATCCGCAGTTGTATTACTACCGTTATCTCTGACTCATTCCCCTTCTTCGCGATTCCATCGCATTCTATAATCAAGTCATCTCTTTTACACTCCGTTTCATTCTCTCTTGACTCATCTATATAATCCTCTCGATACCCTCGATGTATTCCTCAAGTTAGACCTACCCGAATCTACCTTGATCATCGACTCCTCTCGGGCCCCTTGTCTTCGCCTTGCTACCCAGAAGGCGTCCCCCTCGTCGTCGCTCCTCCATAGCGACTCCTTCGTCCCTGCGTCACAACATACGTTGACCAGGTCAACAGCTCACGACATACCGTTGAGGCTGAGGATAGCGGATCGCCCGTCTATCAACCCTTGCCACGTCAGCTGAATAGCGACGTTAACGTCCCCTCGCCCCCTCATCCCTCGGGTCTACGCTTGAGCGTAACAGTTCTGGGATGTCCCAACCAAGCGATCTTGGAATGAGGTCATGGATGAACAATGGAGGCTTGTCTGGAAACAGACCAAATACATGGAAAGTGCCCTTCACACAAGAATGACACTAATCAAAGCACAGGACTACCTTGAACGTGAACTTCAAAAAGTTTGCATGCAGATTTGGATAACAGGACTTGAAATCAGTCAACCTATCCCAGAAAGCCAGGCGATACTCCAACCCCTTTGAGAATTCTCTCATCTCACCCACTGCAATGACATCATGGGAAGAGAAGAAGAATCATCTGGTCTCCTCTCTTATGAGGATTCAGAATGTGAGTCGTCTTCAAGCTCCGGAGGCAATTGCACTCAACAGATGGGGCAAGAGTGTCTCCTGTTCTTCACTCAAGGATCAGGTTCCTCTGACCTGGCCTCTACCTCCTCTCTTGTGAAGGATAACCTACTCAAGAGACATAAAGAGGAAAGTGGAGAAATTATCGAGGATGGATCCACCAAGCGACTTTGCTAAGATGAACAAAATTCTTCCAGAAAAGTTTCCTCTTGTTTATCCTTTTTGGAAAGATGTGTTGGATTGCCGCTATCTTAACCTTCTGGACAATGAAACAATGGAGAATTACCATTTCTTTGAAGACCTTGGTCTACAAGAAATGGAAGAAAATGTTCTCATGCAAGAAGGAGAAGTGTCTGAGGATTTCCTTGACATTTTTCCTTTCACAGTTGCTGATAGCTTTGATTTTCATGTTCATTGTATTGACACTCATCCTACCTTTCCTCCTTACAAATCTTTGCATTGTGCACACAGAAAATTTAAAAAAAAAACCTCTTCTTATCAGGCCCTTTGGCCTGATCTTTCTTCTTGGAATTATCTTGATGAATTGTAGGATACTCACTCTTCATCTAGATTCCAAACATTATGTCTTCCGATTCAAGATCTCTTTTTGCCATTATTCCCATTCTTTGAGGACCTTCAAACTATTCAGAATGGTCTTTACATCTTCGAAATGTGCTAAGATTACAGAGACTTTGGGACATTGTAGAAGGAACTTCCTCTATGCCTGTTGTTTCAACTGGACCTCCAGTTGTTACAAATGAAGATCTTCTTCTCTGGAAGAAGCAAGATCAACAAGCTTTGGGCACAATCAGTCTCAAAATCACCACAAACCTGCAAAATTATCTCCCTGCACAATATATCACTGGTACTGCTGTCAATGCTGATAAAGCATTGTCAAAAAGGACCTGGGATGCCATCAAAGATGCTTTTGCTCCCACTGGATCTACAGGGACATTTTCTCTCTTCTGTGAAGTGTTGGATTACTCAATGCCACAGAAAGCAAGATTTGACCCTACCCCCCATCTTCACAATCTCCAACATCTCTTTGCTCGTCTTGAAGGTGCAGGACTTACCCTCACCAAAGAAATCAAGACAATGCTCTTGGTTCACAAGATGACTCGCACAATGCCATCTCTTATGACTGTCATCAGTTATACTTCTACATCTGCCGATTTCACTGTGGACAAGATCATCACAAAAATCATGGCAGAATATGAACGATCCAAAGTCGCTCCTTCTCATAATCCTTCCCCTATCTCTCGTGCTTCTGTTGCAGAAAGCTCTGCACAAGCAAATAGGGTCTCTACAATCAAAAAGGCTCCTAATGGCAAGTTATCTTGCTGCAAGTATTGTTGATTTTCCAATCATGCAGAGGAAAACTGTGTCTTAAGACCAGGATACTCTTTGAATCCTGGTTCCTCTTCAAACCGCCCTGGTGCAAAGAAGCCTTTTCCAAAGAAACCCACTGAAACAACTCTTCTAGCTGTAGAGTTGGAAGACCACCGACAGATGCAGTCTAGCCAATCAAAGAAGAGGAGGAGTGCTACCAGGGTTCCGGTGAACCACACCACAACCTCAACAAATAGTAGGACTTGTCCCTATTGAGATGAGCTGAGAGAACACTTCTGTCCAGAGTATGAGAAGAGGAAATCTCCAAGTCTTCAAAGCTGGGGTGCAGCTCTGAGACGTTGGGGTTTATATAGCATGTACGACATATGTACATGTTTGTGTAAATACCATAAACAGTATAGTCTGTTAGAGATAAGAGAGACATATGCAATAGGGTGATACATGAGCATAATGCACCATTGGCTGGCACAGGTCTAGACATGGGGCATAAGGTATGACATCATAGATAGAGAGATAAGGGTCTAGCCCTTAATGCATGTGGTGCGGCAAGTGCTGGTGTCTAGACTGTGAACGTAAGCAGTCATGTGATAAGTTAGAGACAAGTCAAGGACAAGTCTTGTCCACCTTGGTGTGGGAATATAATACTATAAGCAGCTGGTTGAGAGTTTGAGCCAGTGTGGGGGAAAGAACATAGAAAGTGAAATTTACGATTGTAATACCACCCTCCTTCTATGGGTTGAACACCTGGACAACCAGGATGGCAATGCTATCCTTGTCTTCGTAAGGGTTAAATAGACCAAATAGGGTGAAGGCCCCTCATGCTAGGGCACGTGGATTTAGTTCATGGAAATGGGCGATAGCCTGTGCTGCATTTTTTAAGATTAGATTCTGGTTCCCATGTGTGCTCCTTGTTGGAGTACCCAGACCAGTGAATAAGATATTCCTTCTTTTTGCCCTTCCAGCAAGTGTCTACAATGTGATACACCTCATATTCAGCATCCAGTTCTTCCGTGATGAAGACCGGCCCAGGGTTGAAAACCGGCTGACCATTGAGGCAGGTTAGATATGGTTTTACCCATGATATGTTGACCATCAGGTGTATATGCATAGTGTGGGGTAACTTCAGTTCTACTGCATTCTTTTCCACACATCGTGTAATGGAATAGGGTCCGACCCATTTTTCCATTAATTTACATGATTCGCGCATCAAGCGCAAGTTGTCTGTTGCCAAGAGTACTTTGTCTCTGACGTTGTACTTTGGGGCTTCCAAATGGTGCTTGTCTGCTTGGATCTTCATGCGATCTCAAGACTTCTCAAGCTGTGTCCGAGTGGACTCTAGGATTTTTGATATGTTAAGGGCCATGGTATCAGCAGCTGGTGCCTTAGATGTGCCCAGTTCTATTCCCATTTGTGATATACAGGTCCATGTGACCTTGAAGGGAGCTTTTTGAGTTGAAGCCTGCTTCTTAGAGTTATAGCTGAATTGGGCGATGACAAGCCAATCGGCCCATTCCATTTGCTTCTCATGACAGAAAGTTTATAGATACTGCTGGAGATCTCGGATCATGTGTTCCGTTTGCCCGTCCATCTGTGGGTGAGATGCCATGGATAACTTAGGTTTGATTCCAAGTTGCTTGCAGAGTTCAGTCATCATGTTTGATGCGAACTGCGGGCCATGATCAGATACTATAGAGCGTGGGATCCTGTGATTTGTCCACATGTGGTTTAAATAGAGTCGTGCGGTGTCTAGCGCCGTTACCGACTTCGTGCAGGGAATGAATTCAACTTCTTTGCTAAATCAGTTTATGACCACGAGAATTGAATCAGAGCCATTAGATAGGGGGAGATCCATGAGGAAATCCACAGAAACATCTACTCAAGGGGCTGTGGATAGCTCCAGGGGCTCAAGCTTGCCAGCTGGTGGCTTGTTGCCTGTCTTAATGCATTGGCATACATGACACCAGGTGATGTATTCTTTTACATAAGTGACCATTCTGGGCCATGCATAGTGCCATTGCACAAGTTCTATAGTTTTCTCCTGACCGGGGTGTCCAGCAGAAGGGGTATCGTGGCAGTTCGTTACCATGTCATGTCGAAAATCTTTATCGGCTGGGACAAAGATCTTGTCTTGGAGTAGTAGGATGGGGTCCCACGTGTGTTCAGTGTAGCCCTGTTCATAAAGCTTCTGAATCTCAGCCTCTCAGAGGAGGAGAGTCTTGGCTTGGATGCGAGAATATAACTTATTGCCTTCATCTTGGACCAGTATCGTGAATCTGATCTGCTCTGGTGGAATGACAAGAACCTGCTTGTTGTCATTTTTGACACCTTCTGCATGATCTTCTCTGTGGGAGAGGGCATCAGCTTTTCCCATAGTGGCACTGGCCTTGTGGCACCATACGGAGTTAAATCTAGATAGATATTGCACCCAGTGCGCTTGTCATTGGTTGAGATCCTGTCTAACCATAAACCATTGGAGATTTTGATGGTTATTCCAGATCTCAAACTGGAATCTTGCCCCTTCTAGGTAGTGCCTCCACATTTCTAATGTGCACATCACAGAGAGGAGTTCTTTGTCGGCAACCAGGTAGTTATGTTCTGTGTCTGACATAGAGTGAGAATAGAAGGCAATGGGGTGCCACTTCTCATCTTCTTGGAGTATAGATAGAATGTCTCCGGTGGCGTAATCTGAAGCGTCACATTCCAAATGAAACTGACAGTTGATGTCAGGGAAGGTGAGTACTGGGGCAGTGGTAAACTTGGTTTTGAGCGTGTTGAACGCTTCTTGGCATTTCTCACTCCACACAAAGGGAGTGTCTTTCTTGGTTAAGTCGTTCAACGGCCTTGCGATGAAAGCATAGTTGGAGATGAATCACTGATAGAAGTTTGCTAGCCTCAAGAAGCTTCTCACTTCTCAGAGGTTCTTTGGCACAGGCCATTCCAACACCACCTTAACTTTGGAGTCATCCATGCGAATCCTGTCTTTTTCTATGATCATGCCCAGGAACTCTACTTCTGTGGCATGGAACATGCATTTTTCTGGTTTGACAAATAGATCATTTTCCTCAAGGCAGGCTAGCACCTTTTGGACGATAGCTTCGTGCTCCTCTATGGAGTCCGTCTTGGTAAATATCATAAGGTCGTCTATATAGACCACGACGACATCTTCCATATCTGCGAAGAGTTCGTTCATCATGGCTTGGAATGTAGCGGGGTAGTTGCATAGCTCGAATTACATGACTAAGGGTTCTGTTATGCTCAGGCGTAGACCCGAGTGACGAGGGGCGAGGGGACGTTAACGTCGCTATTCAGCTGATGTGGCAAGGGTTGATAGATGGGCGATCCGCTATCCTCAGCCTCAACGGTATGTCGTGAGCTGTTGACCTGGTCAACGTATGTTGTGACACAGGGGCAAAGGAGTCGTTATGGGGGAACAACGACGAGGGACGAAGGGGATGCCTTCTTTGACGGTAAGGCAAGGACTAGGGGGCCCAAGAGGAATCGATGATCAAGGTAGATTCGGGTAGGTCTAACTTGGGGAATACATCGAGGGTATCGAGAGGTTTATATACGCAAGTCACGAGAGAATGAAGCGGAGCGTAAAAGAGATGACTCGACTATAGAATGCGATGGAATCGCGAAGAAGGAGAACGAGTCAGAGATAGCGGTAGTAATACAGCTGCGAATACTGCGGATGAGTCACGCTAAATAGGTAAGCGATGATAAGGAAAAAGGGAAAATAATAAGGTGGCTCAAGCGGGACTCGAACAGCGAGAGCAGTGTCTGTAGGGAAACTAAGGTAAGAGTGAAGGGAAAAGGAGTAGGTGTACAAGCGAATCGTAACAGGTTCAAAGGTGCCACAAAAGCAGATGAAGGCAGCTTTCCATTTGTTGCCTTCCTTGATGCAGACATTGTTGTATCCCTAGTGTAGATCCATTTTTGTAAATAGTTTTGCTTCTTTGAGCTTGTCAATGAGCTGACCAATCAATGGCAGCGGGTAGTTGTTTTTGATCATGTGTTCGTTGAGGTAGCGATAGTCCTGGATCATTCGCTTCCTTCCATCCTTCTTTGGGACAAAGAATACCGGCAATGTTTGATGGGACTTAGAGGGTCAGATGTATCCTTTTCGAAGCTGATCATCAATAAAGGCTGACACCTCTTCTTGTTCTGTTACAGACAGGGGTATAATCCTTCCTTTTCGAGGTTGGAAATCGTCTTTGAGATCTATAGTGTGATCCCATGGTTTTCTAATTGGCATGCATTCTGATTCCTCCTTTGAGAATACCTTTAGCCACTTGTGGTAGCACTCAGGTACAAGTTCTTCAAGGGTTTTCTCTGTGGGGATGGGAGGTGTGTCTAGAGCAGCTCGTGCATAGTAGCCTTCCCATGCTTCTTTTTGTTCATCGGATTTGTCCATGGAGTCGCAGATCCAGGCGGCCCAATGTTGGAGTAGATAGCAAGATCTAGGGCAATGGGTCATCTTAACTGTGCCTTTGGTCCAATCTATTTCTGGGTTGTGATGGCGAAGCCATGTAAAGCTGATGACCAGGGGGAATCTCCCCAGATTGGATACTTCTGCCGTCATCTTTTCTCAATGATCATCTAGGTCTATAATTAACTTGGCGGAGTGTGTGATGTTACCCATGGAGTTTTTGGTTCCATCGACATTGAAGATGGGGATAGGATATGAGAGCAGTTTCATTGGAATATCGTGCTTCTCAGCCCAGGCTTTATTTAGGAATAAACATGTGGTACTGCTATCTAGTAGGGTGCTGACTTTGAAGAGCGAGTTCGGCATCGAGCTGATCTGTACATTGAGTTTAATATCCTTGGCCATGCACATGGTGCGCAAGTAGATCTCCTCTGGGAAGTCATCTGTGGCTTCGGATTCTTTAGTTTCCATTGCGGCGAGAACTCTCATATCAAGTCTGCAAGGCATGGTTGACCCTCCTTCTAGGATAAGGGTGGGTCCGTCTTTGATAGGTTGATACCCATCATTGATAAGATTAATGTACCGGCTTTTGGCTAGCTGGTTCCCTTTACCATCGTCTTCTGTGAAACACTCAGGATCCTCAGGTGGAAATACTTCTGAAATTTAAACTACTTATCCCCTAAAGTGGGGTCCTTCAGGGCAGCCCTTCCTGTGAGCTCCCTGCCAGCCACAAATGGGGCACTTGGGTGCCGGCTTCTTGTAGTCCTTGGCCAGATGGCCAGGCCTTCCACATGCATAGCAAGTGCCAACTGCTTTGCCAATGTTTGAGACACTAGACCTCCTTTGAAGCAGCTTTGGACCACTGATGTTTAGTCTGGAAGGTCCAGCCTCTGCTCCTGAGTTGAAAGTACTGGCTTCCCTTGCCATTTGCATCACAGAGGCCTCCACCTTCTGTGAGTGTGCTTTATATAATGCCTCCTTTCTAAGGAGCGAGCTTCTTTGAGGGACCGCCTGCTGAGATCGTCCCATGCCAAGCCTCCTGTTGACGAATGAGGGGGTGGCCTTTCTTTCTTGGGGGGCAATTAGCTTAACTCCTTCTTGTCCAGGGACTTCTTCATCCCACTGAACCTTCTTGGGTGCCTCTACTTCTGAGAGCTTTGGAGCGTCTGCTCCTTTCTCTGTTTGAGATCCAGCCTCCCTGGTCTCCACCTTCTTTTCCCTCATGACTCTGTCATGTACTTTGGCAATATTTCTTACTGCATTGCACAGGAGTTGGGAGTTAGAGGCCTGCTCTTCTCTGAGTTGGTCAATGAGGCAGCTCTGCACCTCAATGGTGTTCTGGAGTTCAGCCACCAGCCTTGTCATGGTGCTGAGCTCTTGAACCAAGTGAATCAGTTCATCGTGAACTGGTGCCAACCTGTTGGCATGCAGATCTCCCTGAGATCTAGGTTCTTTGACAGAATAGGGGTCTTCTTCTGCCTCATGGCAAGTCCCCTCATGTTGGGCTTCTAGAATCCTTTCTATTATGGTTCCCTGAAAAAAGGATCTTAGATCCCTCTGACCTATGCTTCTTTTCAGGGTCTTGGATTCCAGAATGGTGATGGTCTCCATTGATCCCATCTGGACGTCTTCTTCTTTCACCACCTGTGATGTCTGGACTGCCTCCTCTGAGTCTTCTGATATAGACTGCAGGGCTGGCATGTCGTCAAATGTGATAAGATCTTCAAGACCTTGTGATAGATGAGTGATTATAGACACCCCTGGTAGAAGGTCCTCGTTGACCTCTTCATAGTACTTGGTGATGTTTTCCCCATCAAGGGTTTCAATTATCTGCTGGTTCTTCTGTGAGTTTAGAGTCTCACACTCAGGGCACTCTCTTGACTTTCCTTTCTGGCACTGCCAGATTGTTCCACAGTCAGGGCACTGCTCCTGCTGGGTCTTCTTGGTACCCTTAGATGTAGTGCTTCTAGGGTTCATATCTGTAAAGTGCCTGACTAGCAGGGCTTCTGTCTGTAAATGAAAACTTTTCCTGTGCTACCAGGATCTGCCTATCTCCTAATCGAGATTGTTCTGATGTTGCCAAGCTTGTACAGCAGATGTGCACAGTGGCCAACTGACTTTCCCTGGGTCACTCCCAGAGGAATAGAAACACATCCTGCTCCTGTAGATTTTGCTCAAGGATGCAGCTAACACTCATCTCCTCCAACTGGTTAGGCAACAGGAGCCTGGGTGCTCTCTGTCAGATAGGGGACAAGTGTCTGCTGAAGGGATGGGTGTCTCCTTCTTTTCCCGTCTCTAGGTCCCAATGTCCTAGAGGGTCTTCTTCATCGTGAGGCCTTCCACTAGGGATGACCTGAAAGAGAATAAAAAGTATCTGAAGACTCCTCTTCTTGAGGTCTGATACTCATCTAGAGTATTGCAGCAGCTGAGGCATGTTGCTGAAGCTGAGGTAGCTTTGAAGAAGTGAAATGACTCTTCTAGCTGTAGAGTTGGGAGACCCCACTAGGGGTAGTCTAGCCAATCAAGGGAGAGGGAGAGTGTAACCAGGGTTCTGGTGAACCTCACTACAACCTCAACAAATAGTAGACCTTCTGGCCTATCAAGAGAGACATGCAAATAGTAGGGCTTGTCCCTATCAAGATGAGCTGAGGGGACACTCTGTCCCAGAGTACGAGAAGAGGAAATCTCCAAGTCTTCAAAGCTGGGGTGCAGCTCTGAGACGTTGGGGTTTATATAGCATGCATGACATATGTACATGTTTGTGTAACTACTGTAAATAGTATAGTTCATAGAGATAAAAGAGACATACACCATAGGTGGATACATAAGCATAATGCACCATTGGCTGGCATGGGTCTAGATATGGGGCATGAGGTATGATATCATAGGAGAAGAGATAAGGGTCTAGCCTTTTAGTGCATGTGGTGCAGCAAGTGCCGACATCTAGACTGCAAATGTAAGCAGTCACATGATAAGTTAGAGATGAGTCAAGGATAAGTCTCATCCACCTTGGTGTGGGAATAAAATACCATAAGCAGCTGGTTGAGAGTTCAAACCATCGTGAGGGAAAGAAAATATAAAGGAAAATATACAATTGTAACACATCTCACATGAAAAGGTATTCCCTGGCAGTTTTCTGATGCCTGTTGCTCCACCTTCCAAGCGCTCAAGAACACTTTCACCTCCACTCCTGTCCTCACCCACTGGGCCCCTGACACTCCAATCATCATCAAGATTGACACCTCCAACTATGCAATTGCCAGTATTCTCTCCATAAAATGCCTGGACAACAAAATCTAGCTGGTGGCTTATTACTCTTGCATGATGACTTCTCCAGAGCTCAACTACGATACGCATGACAAGGAGCTCTTAGCTATCCATGAAGCATTCCGCTCCTGGTGACATTATCTCAAAGGCTTTGGTACTCCAGTTGATGTGGTCACCAACCACAAAAACCTGTAATATTTTTCCACCACCAAGCTCCTGACCAGGTGGCAAGCCCACTGGTCGGAGTATCTTTCCCAGTTCAATATGGTTGTTATGATCATATATTTCTCTTTCTCTTTTTCTCCCTCACGCTGGTTCAAACTCTCAACCAGATGCTTATGGTATTTTATTCCCACACCGAGGTGGACAAGACTTGTCCTTGACTTGTCTCTAACTTATCACGTGACTGCTTACGTTCGCAGTCTAGATGCTGGCACTTGCCACACCTCATGTCCTAAGGGCTAGACCCTTATCTCTCTCTCCATGACATCATACCTCATGCCCCATGTCTAGACAGCCACCAGCCAATGGCGCATTATGCTCATATACCAACCTATGGCATATGTTTCTCTTATCTCTATGAACTATACTATTTACGGTATTTACACAAACATGTACATATGTCGTGCATGCTATATAAACCCCAATGTCTCAGAGCTGCACCCCAGCTTTGAAGACTTGGAGATTTCCTCTTCCTGTACTCTGGACAAAGTGT
>JBBPML010000579.1:0-12860 GCA_038090275.1 Austroboletus novae-zelandiae
GGCGTTGTCGTTATCCACGACGAACACGATGTATAGTTGTCCGGTTTCAGTGCACCTACTTCTAATAATCTAGCAGGGGTGAGCTCCAGTGCACCGAGCGACCGTCTGCGTACCTTAGATGGCCCTTTTCATCTCTTTTTGACAAGCCCATGTCGACAAGCCACTTGATCAGGACCTTTTCGCTCCCGCCTCCCCGATCTGCACCTTGTCCAATGCTCGACATCCGTTGATACGCTGCTAGTCCTCCCAGCCGTTCGATTTCCTGCTCTACATCTTGCAACTCTTTTGCATTGGACACGGTAGATGGATTCTTCTGGAGCTGTCTTTGTTTCTTCAGCAGAACGTGGAAGTGTCTGATCAACGTCCTTGTCGCGTGAGGATTGCTGCTGCCATGCGCAGATTGGTGGTGTTTTTCCGCCCGAGTAACGGGTGTTTTCTTCTTGCGAACGTTGCGCATCAATGGAGAGTCCGACTGTTCGGTGTTCCAAATGGTGTCTTGTCACTGCACTAGTGTTCCACCACCTGCTTTCGCGAACAAGCACACGTTGAATCGTTAGCTCCATCCGATCAATGGAATGGAGATATTTGACTCAGAAGGTTACAAAGGTCAGTTGAAGTCTTGTTCCATATCAACCCGTCGGCGTTCGACCCAAAGTTTTGATGTCGGCTTTCTGTGGCTATAATGATCGCGACCCATGTGCTACAGTGCTATATATCAAAATCCAGGCCCAGAAGAACGCGCCCCAAGTTGATTCCGACCGTATTGTTCCCACTATCAAACGGCGTCGTGACATTTGGTGGGCAGGGGGTTGGCTTCAGCAAATCGTCGACGTGTGCGCGAGAACGGTTTCCAACCCCAAAACTATCGACGCTCAGAAGGAGATTAAACCGCACCTGTTTTCGCTGCTTGACTGCGTTGAGCCCTTCAAAGGAGATAACGCGTATGAGTGCAACGCCAACGATTTATTGTATCGACGCGCTCAAGAACGATCACGAATCCGGAGGAGATATACTGTAAGCACGCTGGCTTACCTAGGTCCGTAACTGGTACATATACCGTCCGCAATACGGTGAGTTCAGATAATTTGATCCCTTTTCGTCAACTCGACGTAATTTTTTAGAACATGATCGACTGACCTGTGAGTGGTCCCATGGAGGCTGAAGCTTGAAGAATCCGAGTTACGCTCCGAGCTTAACGATGCCCATGGCAAGTGTCCAAATTACTTCACTGTTGCTCAGCTCCGCGCCTACTTCTTGAAGGATACGGCCAACCACATCAATAACGAATGGGTGAACGGTGTGTCAGCAATGGGAGGGATACCAGTGGTTTCGAATTCCAACGCTCTTCACCCAGTCGCGTTCTTTTTTGCATCAGTACAGGTTACCTTCAAGCGCTTTGTGTTGATGGCTATGACCTCGCGGTCATTTTTCAGTTAAATGCATCCCCAAACAGTATACTCGACGATGATAGCACTGTGCCAGCAGCTTGTCGGACCGACTTGGACGCATATGCCAGGTGGCTGCGACTCTGCAGTTCAACATTTGGAAAAATGACACATACAATCGTACTGATCTGTGCTTAGGGTTGCAAATGAGCAACTTAGAAGGATTTTTGAAGATATAGGCGCCTTAAATCTTCCCTATGTTAAATGTCCCGGTATCAGCACTTGAACGCTTTTTGCCTGCTTGATCTGAATCAGCCTTGTACTAAGTCTTACATGAGTTCTGAGAAGCTAGCAAGCTGGACGGGGTTCAAAGAGGTAGATTTGGCCGAAACTCGGCCATTTGCGGAAAATATACCAAACAAGGAAGGTTTCGGATTACAATTTTGCCTTATCGCTCATGCACTCGGCATGCTCATGGGTTCGATACATTAACTTTTTCTACCTATCTCCACCCTTTACTTCAAGAGCACACAACAGCTAGTTCATGTTTCGTTGTTGACAAGTAAGTATCCTCAATATCAAGAGCACTATGCAAATAGCAATCGAGCTGGGGTAGTCCAATTGCAGAGACGATACTCGATCTAAAGATCTGAATCCTTCTCAGAGCAATATACATGCATGGGGTGCGATGGACTTACTCTCCATGCTCTTGTTGGACGGATCATCTGAGTATGTCTCTGTCATGTGGTGTGTGTTTGGAATATACATTCTGAACATGTTCTGCATGACTGAATTTTACTCCGTCCTCGCTGATATTTTCATGTTACTTACCTTGCAGGCCACCCGGTGTATGTCATTTGGCACTCGAACTGCCGTGTCTTTATTGGGCTATAGTAACAGTGTAAGGCAGTCAGTATGTCTACTGTTCGCGAGCCAAATTAGACTTAGACTGACCTTAGTCTTCTTCAGCCTCTTGATGCATCTCGCTATATGCTTATCCCAAATTCCGGGATAATACTTCGACCTCCTGTCGAGCTTGATTTTTTTGTGGCAGATCTTACATAAGACGCTTGTCGCCGTTACACATTCCGCGTGCTTGTCTTGCTCGAGTTTAGTCTTGCGTTGCGCTAATGTTTGATTTCTTTCTTGCTTGGCAGGTTTCCAGGTGCCGTTTTTCTTCGATCGAGTGAGCTTCGGAGACGGATTTGAGGTGGAAAATGGCTCTGGGGGCGGAAGTGGGTGAGACGCCACCTCGGACAGTGAGGTGGATTTGGGTGTGGCAATACTTGATGCCTCCTCATCCTGCCTTCCTGGGCACAAAGCCCAATGCTCATTCACGAGCTCGTTGACTGCACTCCATGCCACTCCTTGAGTATATCCGAGGACAGCGCCGCATCTACGGCACGGGGGCTGTTGTTGATGCGAAAGTGACGGTAGTTCAGGAGAAATTCTTGCGACCGAAAACATCGTTGGGCGAGAGGGGTGTATCAAGGTAAACTGTCGAGGAAGGGGAAAAAAGGTGGACCAACAACCTGACACCCACATTTCTTTTTCATGTCAACAAAATAACTCTCCGCTTTGATTGCTGTCAAATGCGCCACAAACATTACAACAATCCACATGCGTGGTTTTCCTTGAACGTCCCCGGAAAAGGCGGGTAAATAAATTTACTACATCCTTTTGCGCCATTTCATTCAGAGTTTATCCATCGCCGTCGTTACTTCTGCAAACAGGTGACTCGGGTAGCCCACCGTCAGTAAGCTACTCACGTTGATGCATTCGTTGGCTCTAATATATATGCAGGGAAAAGGCACGTACGGCGAGCAATCTTCTCAGTGCTCTGTGCGGGAGTACTGTAAGCTCCGCCGCCTTGTGACCTTCGATAATGATTCTGTACATAAATCACGTTTTTTTGTTGATTCTTTATACACAATGGATGCTTTTTTACGGTCGTTTTTTCTCTTTTCTGTCGTATGTAAATTGCAGCGTAATTGTTGCGCGCAACGTCGTCTGTAACGGGGAAGATCGGAGCAAATCAGTATTTGTAACGATTACGTTATTCCGAGTGCACTCGTGCTCGAAAGTTGAAAGCAAGGGACCACCTGTCTCTCGCTGATTCGATGACCCCGCGTAATCCGTTTCTGGTCCCAGAGTTGTTCGACTCCATCTTGGATCATGTCGCAGCGTGTCGATTTGTAGAGCTCTGGCGAGACGACTTAATGGCAGGAAATATAATTTACAAAGAGGAGCGGCAGGCATACTATGCGCTTGCTCGAACATGTCGCACAACTTCAGAGCCTTCGCTTGATCGTCTTTGGCGCTCGCTCGACTCACTCGTTCCTCTCATTCGGTGTTGTTCCAAAGTGGTGGACGAACACAGTGCGAGCGTAAGTTGCCCTCTTCCCTTGGTTAATGTCCTTTCTGACACTCGACACGTCCAGACACCACCATCTCCGGCCGAATGGGCCACCATCTGTCGGTATACCGTCCGTGTCAGGGAGTTCTACGTGCAAAATTGTTCGGATTCTCCTTTCTCATTAAAATGGCTGTTCCCCTCCAATACTACTCTCCCACACCATTCGCTCTTCCCGAATTTGAGGGTCCTCGTCTGGTTTGATAATACATCAAAATTCATATCCAATCACATTAGGCCATTCCTCACCCCCACGCTTGTTTCTTTCCGCCTCGCTAGATTCGTATCTATAGTCTCGCCGCGACATATCGTTGACCTTGTTTTGGAATTCTGCCCAAACCTGAAGACCTTCACATGGGATATCGAACCATTACACTTCGACTCAGTCACTGGTACTCCTGATGCTGCAGCGAAAGCTTTTTACCGCCTTTGCTTCCTCGGGAATATCGAAAGATTTCAATTTCTCATTCCTCCAACTGATCCCACGATCCTTCCGCGTATCGTCATGTCTCGAAAGTTGAAGATTCTTTCCACAGTGTTCACTCAAAGTGTCGATGTCGCACCCTCAGATACACCACTCCCCAATGTCGAGGTACTTCGCTTGGACGCACACGATCTTGATTTCATCACCAGTCTTCTACGACCACAGCAGCAGATGTTTCGTGCCGTCATGTTCCGAGTTATCCCTAGTTCATGGAGATGGACTACACCCGATTCCCAATCCCTGTTTGCTTGTTTTCATGCACTTGCTACGCCTCAGCGTACGAAGTCCCTCGAGTCATTTCGCGTCAATTCCAGCGACTTCGTTGAAATGGAGGATGGCGATATGCAGGTCCTGGAAAGTGACCCCGCGCGTTATTGTATCACCTATGAAACACTATCTCCTCTCACATCCTTTTCTCGCATTCGCTATCTCGTCATCCAGCTGGACAATCAGATTTCTCTTGACGACAGAGAACTGATTTCTTTAGCTTGCTGTTGGCCGTCAATCGAGGCCTTTGATCTCATTTTCAAGTGTGGAGGATGGCCCACGGTCAAATACCCGACTCTGCGTGGGTTGTTGATGCTTGTCATTTGTTGCCCACGACTCGAGCGGTTCAGCTTGCCCATCGATGCCAGGATTGTCCCAGTGGACATGAACCCTGGCATCTGGGGTAGATCCGTGATTGGGGCTTGGTTTGTTAACTCTCTGATCAGCGATTCGCGTCAGGTGTTCGATTTTTTGCGCAAGCATCTACCTCGTCTCTCCCGGCTGTATACAAAGATATACGATTCCTGGGATGAAGGCGAAGCGAGCGATTATATGAGGGGATGCAGAAAGCTATGGGAGGAGGTTGAAGCTAAAATACATATACATTCGTTGGACCGATTATGACACCCCTTGAAATTTAAAATTTTCGGTGATGACTCTCATAATATTTAATTATCTTGATTCTATTTGGAGATATATTTTGGGCCACCTAGAATATTGGATGTGTTACATGCTGGACGGAAAACGTTTGTGATTGGTCAATTTACTGTGCGGTAGTGAGGATCACTTTCCACGGACTAACCAAACAGGGAGTCCTAATGGTCCATTACTGCTCGCTTGATTCTGTTGATGGCAATGATCAAAATTCAAGCCCAGAAGAGGGTTCATTTGATTCCAACGGCGAGCTATACCATCACGACGCATTCCCACTATCAAACGGTGTCGTGACATTTACTAGTGGGTAGCAGGCTAGCTCCGGGTTCGTTCCCTCGTGTGCCTTGATCATCATGTCTACTTCCGCTGACAACCAAGATCGATCGTTGACGTTTAACGATCGCTGACATAAGTTGCCAACCCCATCTGTCCGTCCTGATATGATATTCGAGTAGAAACAAATGTAAATGTCATCAACGAGAGAAACGTAGCCAATACAACCACCTAACCAACGAACGTAAAAAGAAAGTAAAAGTAAACCGCGCCTATTGGCGCTCTGCGGAATGACATCGCCAAAGTAACGACGACAATAGTTCGTCAAAAAGAAGAAAGAAAGAATTTCCAATTCAAACAAAGCCTGACCCGCCCCTCTTGGCGTCGATTCTCTCGAAGCGTTCCTCTTCTTGACGCTGTTGTGTGTCAGCATCGTCAAGACAATATATTGAGACTGACGCACCCTCTTAATGATACACATGGTCGACAAGAAGAGACCAATGACGATAGACATGAATCCATAAACGGTACTAAAACCAGTTGAGACGACGTCTTGGATGAGTTAGGAAGGGCACTCACCTGAAGACATGGTTTAATTGCACCTGTGCAAAGTCGGTGATCGGGCCCACACAGGTGGTGTTGACCGCCACAGCCGCAGATGCACTGGTACAGACGTTGCCACCAAACGCGACTTCGTCAGAAACGCTAAAGTAGCCGCAACAGTTGAACTATACAGGACATGAGAATTGAACGCATGGAATGGCACCACCGAGTCTACGCACCGTGTCCTGGATGGCGATCTTGGTGGCGTTGCTCTGCGCCCCGAACAAGGAGTGATAGTGATTGCGCTCCTTGAGAGTAGCGAACCAGATGGGTGTAGCATACACGATGATTGCCATGGCATTGAGGAGCAGCAACCAGTTTAGTATGGCGAGCGCTTTCGTACCCCGGATGGCCACGAGAGGAATGGAACAGGCAAAGGTTGCCAAAAAGATGATGCCCAGGACAGTTCCACCTGCGACGAGATGAGCGCAGACGCCAAGAAGCAGGACAAATGAGTTACCGGTGTAGTCAAAGGTGTTAAAGGTGAAGTTGAGGAGCAGGTTGGGTTCGCGCCATACCAACGAGAAAATGAGCGTGACGAGTCCTGAGGCCAGGAGACAGGTGTCGAAGAAAGCCCAGGTGAGCATGAGAGGACGGGAAACCATCTTGGGGGAGAAAACGAATGGGTAGTGTGTCGGTTGCTTAAAGACGATGCTCTTCCAGAGAGCAAAAAAATAGACCGGCTGAGTAGAAAGCGAAAGGAAAGACGGTCAACGTCGAAAGGGCTGGCCTGCAGCGGAAGAAGCGCGAAGGAAAGGTGGTGGACTGTGAGCAAAGAGCAGACATCTGACTGCAGTTAAATACGCACACTGCGGTGTCCTGGCGGTGCTGGTCAGGGGTGGGCCTGATGGTTACGATCAGCCGAAAATACGGGGCACTGCAGGAAGGCAGTGAGGAGGGGAAGGAGGGCGAGGACGGAGGGCGAGGAGGAGGAGGGGCATGATAAATGAGGCTGAGACGGTCACCATGACAGTGCAGTTTTGAAATCAGACTCCCACTCGGATGACCGACCAAGCACACGCACAAGGCGGTCGCTCGCTCTTGGTGGCCTGGCAACTCAAGTCCAAACACGTTCTCATCGTCGGCGGCGGCGAAGTCGCTTCGGGCCGCATCGAGTCTGTGCTCGTCGCTGATGCCCGCGTCACCATCATCTCCCCGAGCACAGGCCTCCATCCCCTCACCAAAAAATACATACACTCCTATCCGATCACATACCACGACCGCCTCTTCGCCGGCCCCGGCGACCTCGCTGGCGTCGACATGGTCCTCACCGCCATCGACGACGTCGCCCAGTCTCGCCTCATCTGCACCCTCTGCAGGGAGCGCAGCATCCCCGTCAACGCCGCCGACATTCCCGATTCCTGCGACTTTTACTTTGGCAGTCAGATCCGCGACGGTCCGCTACAGATCATGATATCTACAAACGGCCAGAGCCCGAAGCTCGCCAACCTCATTAAACGCCAGATCGAACATAGTCTCCCCGCGCAGGCGGGAAGGGCAATAGAAAAAGTGGGAGAGTTACGGGCAAAGCTCAAAGAGAGAGCCCCTGGTGTGGGAGGCCAGATAGGCAAACGCCGGATGAAATGGATGATAGACGTTTGCACCTCTTGGGAAATAGAAGAGCTGGCGACGCTAAACGAGGACATGATGACCAAGTTAATTGATTACGGTTGGGAGAGCAATGCGGTACCGCGACCTGAAGCTGTGGGAGGCGTCACTAGACGTGCCGGACATACCAACAACACCGCATTCTGGCTAGACACCCTCGCCTTCCCCTCCCTTGCGTTTGCCGCAGGCGCTGCTGCGGTCACCATTTTGTTCGCATTCCGTGCCAGGTGAATGTGCTCATCTCATTTCGGGTGCGTACCCTGGAGACTACAAGATCATAGTATAATAACGGAAATCATAGGCACGTTGTAATGTTACCGTCTGGCCAGCTCGGATATAATCAACAGCAACCATCAGTAGATATGTATATGTGCGCTGCGGCTCTCTACCTGGATATGTTGTATTTTTACCGTCGATGGGGCTAGCAGGAACTGGCATATCTTGTCCACCGCGCGGAGATCACACCTTGACAAGTGCCTCCGTTGATCTAGATCTCAGTCTCGATTGACAGACATTTTTGATCGTGCCATTCTCCTGAGGGGCGATCGGTACCGGTACCGATACTGCGTGTGCCGACGTGCTCCACCCTCTAACGCATTCTATCGCAAACATGGTCATGTCAAGATTGGCGCACGGGTGCAACACACTTACCTTAGGCAAAACTGAGCACCGCTAGTGTGCCAGTTTCTTGGGATCGTCTCCCTTTCTAATCCACCTGCTGCGCCGTTCCCAAAGTAACCATATTCCCTCGAATGATATCGGCTTTTTTTTTTTACCAAAAGGAGAGAGATAACATTCCTCGGGGTTTCTTGGAACGAGAACGACGCACCCCCGGCGGTGTTCGACGGTCCTCCTTCAGTAAGCCGACACTATTGTTAGTTATCAGAAGGAACCAGAAGGAACGTAGGTTGAGATGGAGGTCTAGAGTTTTCTAGACCATGATCACAAAGGACGTCCCATCGGGTAATGTTCCCTGAAACTTGTCAAATTACTTATGCTCGATCCTGAGCCAGATGAGATGAGATGCATAGCGAGTCATGATTGTCTTTGTGTTTCTTCTTGTCAGGCTTTTGGACACATCCCACAGACAAAAAAGCGGCTCACAATTGGGGTAAATTCTGAGCAAAACCACCATGTATATTTTCAGGTTCTTGTCTTGACCTGATGTCGCACCATTGATGATGTACTCTGAATAGACACTCGGTAGCCTTGGCAAAGCTTGCGACAAACCCTTGTTTGACACAGTTTGTGCCGAGTACTCGAGAATCTAACGCGGTACATTTGCACCCTTTCCCATTGTGATACACTCAGCATCGTGTACGACGACGAATAGTATGTTATCAACGTCGTATCCGCTCTAACAATTACTGACTTAACGTTTCTTCGAGTCAACCCATCGTGAATGCAGAAAAACCGACTATGCATGACCATGTGCCCACGCCGACTCGGATGCCCAAGCGCCCTACTTGAACCTTAGACTGTACAGCAATCGGAAGGGCATTCGAACCCAAAGCCCACCTTGAAATATTTCGAAGTCCAGTCGGCCGTGCCCGAGTGTTGTAAGTATATTGCATCAGCCCTACTGGCATGTGCTGGTAGTACTTGTAAAAAAGGTTTATGATAACTCGGCCGTTCTTCTAGTTGGCACGTGTCTCGCATCCTCCTCTACCGTGGGAGCCCTGGCTGTCGTTTCAAGCGAATGTCATCGATGTCACTGCCATCTGCCTCGCAGTCCACTCGTGGCCCTTGCCCAATACCCAACGACAAACATATAAGTAGGCCAGCCCCTTTACCCCGGGCACTTCTGCATTTCATCCATGTCCCAACTCTCCATTGTCCACTGGAACGATGTGTACCGTGTCACGCCGCAAAAGATTTCTTCGAACGGTGATACGATCGATGTTACCCAGTTTTCCGCTCTCTTGAACGACATTCGGAGCAACTGGCGCGTTAGGCCAGATGGCGCACGTGATGGGCTTTCGTTCTTCTCCGGTGATCTGTTTTCCCCATCGGTCGAGAGCACCGTGACCCGAGGAAGCCACATGGTGAGAATAAAGGTCGAAGAGTCTGTTTGGTTCATAATAGTTCATATATGCAGGTCCCCGTGATGAATGAACTCGCACCAGATGTCGCATTGACGGGTTCGTGCATCGTCGCCGGACCCGTGTCTCTCTACTAATTACGGGCATCGTACCAATGCAAGGCAACCACGACTTTGATTTCGGTTCCGTCGGCTCGTTTTGTTTGATGCATTAGCGCTGAGCGTGACGTTTTGTAGGATATCCGCAACTTTCAAAGTTGGTCGACGATACCAAATTTGTGAGTCGAGAGTGGACTATGCGTGCAAACCCGCTCACCTGGACTCGAGTCCTGGCTTCTTAGCAATATCGTCGACGAGAACACAAACGATGTTCCGGAGCATTTACACCTCTTTCAAGTGCTAGAGCGGTCGGGCGTCAGAGTCGGCATCATTGGCCTGGTAGAAGAGTATGCGCTCCATGACACCAACAGTAATCCCCTATGATCACATTCTTGTCCTTTAGAAACTGGATTAGCACAGTACCGGCCTGGCCGCCCAACTTCAAATTCAAGGATATGGCCAAGACCGGTAGGGAATTGTCGCAGCTGTTGCGAGGGGTGTATCATTGCGACCTTGTTATAGCATTGACTCATGCTCGGTAAGACAATCTATCTATTCTGCAACCAAGACCTTGCTCAGATGTTTCATAGGGTTCCGAACGTAATACCGTGCTTTCTCAACGAAAATATTTGCTCACTTGTGTTTCCATAGGACATTCAGCTAGCCAAAGACTTATTAGCTTTGTCTCCTTTTGCTCAAAACACGCGTTCCATAGCTGGGGAACATGGAATAGACATAATCTTAGGGGGTCATGACCACCTCTACTTTGTATCCAGAGGCGTTACTACTTGGGAAGGATACGATACTTCAAAACCAAGTATTGGATCTGGGGGAGATGACGGCGACATATTGATCGTCAAAAGTGGAACAGATTTCAGGGAATTAAGCGAGTTTACACTGGAACTCCAGGATACACCTTCAGGTAGCGTAAGAAAAAAGGTAATCAAAGCTATCCATGGTGAGTGATTTGTTACTTTCGAGTTTTTAGACAAACTCAATAGCAGTCCAGGAAAACGTCATGAGATCCGTCCTGGTATGCCGTCCTCGCGCAACTTGCAGAAGATCCTGCATAATGTGCTTTCGTCGGTATCCGAGTCTTTGAAAGAGCCTGTATGCATCACCGAAGTAGAGCTGGATATTCGATCTCATTTCTTGCGTACGGCTGAGGTACGCGAACGCAAGAGCCAGTCGAGATAAGTTTTAATTATCCACCATTTAGTCGGCGGCAGGAAATTGGTTCGCGGATGTTTTGAGGCACGCATACGATGATGTTCTACGTGAAAAAGTCGGAAGTGGCTCGGATGGGGTCCTCATCTGTGGCGGGACACTGCGAGGAGATACACTCTATCCAGCAGGTATAGTTATCTGGCAGATGACAATTACCATACTTACTGAAATCATCATCAAAGGCGTGATCACCCTTGGGAATATCTTGGAGGTTCTACCTTTCGATGACCCTACAGTTATTCTCGAATTGGACGGCAAATCCTTGTGGGATACACTTGAGGCAGGGTTGTCCAAATACCCGGCGCAAGAAGGGTGAGTGGTTATTCCATGTCTTATCGATTTCCGTTCACATATGTGCAATGTCAGACGATTCCCCATCGTATCCGGCTTACGCGTTTCCTGGGATTCTCGTCGACCACCCGGTCAGCGTATTCTTGGGATTTGGCTCTTGCAAGAAGCGCCAAGGGGTCCGTCGGGCAGTTCTGGTACCAATTCCGGTCGAGCCACTCCAGCTCTCGTGGACGGTGAATATATCAAGAGGGTCAGGGATGGGCGGACATACAAGATCGTGACGAGACAGTATATGGCGACAGGGCATGATGGATACACAGCTCTCGTCGGGCATAAATACCTCATCGATGACGAGCACGGTCAACCCATGAGCAGTCTCGCCAGAAAGTACTTGCTTGGTAGGGATCGATATACTATACCTGATGAAGCGACACTCACGATTGCGTCGACAGGCGGGCATCACGTCAACAAGACGGTTCGTTTACACGAGAAGAAACAAGAAGCGGATCACCTCCACTCGGAGACGCCGGGTATCGTCAAGCGAGAGATGGAACATAGAAAACGACAGGGGCAGAAACATTTCTGGCCCAAGTTTGCTCAGAGATGGCACCATGCGGCCGTGAACGCGTTTAACAAGCTAAGTTGTCGCGTGCACTATACCGATCATTTCAACGTTGCTGCGCGAGAGCACATGGACAGCGTTGATCGTTATGATGGAAGGAAAATGCAACGAGTGGTGTGGAATGAGAAGAATGGTCATGAGAAGATTTCGAGAGAGGATCTGCTCGTGATTCATCCGGTCGTCGACGGGAGATTTAAAGATGTAGCTAGGAGTTAGATGTCTCGAGTAGACGACCATTATTTAGATGCGCGAAGACCACGATAGATTTCGTCTGGCTGCGTGGAGACTTGCAATAATACGATGCCAAAAAAGGTTGAGGTTGGCAACACCTCCAATGGGATATCAGAATTTGAAGTTCTGCGCATAACCGTTAGGCTACGAGTTCCATGGGACGATCTACAACCACTTATATGAACTGTAGGTAGACAACACTAGATCTAGCCAGTGCGAGAGGAAAAAAGTCATGCGGGCAATTTGAATCAACAAAATTTGAAGTTCACATGGCTGACTCCGAAGTTGAACCCCTCGTATGCGATAACAGAATTCAATTTGTCTGACTGTTCACGCTACACCGATCTGAGTCACCTGACGGCGTTTTCTTCCACGTAAAAGACACTTATGGCGTTACGTATGCACAAATATTCGCCGCGTTTTCTGGCCTCGCCGCGCGTTTTTTGATCACACTGCGCGTTTTTTTCAACCCCGCCGCGCTTTCTTTGACCTCACCGCGATTGCACTTTTCTCATGCGTTGAGCCTTTTATCATTGAGTATTACCACGTTCAGAAAATGGACAATAGATTGTCGAAGTAAACACTACGGACAGTCATACTATTCAACACTAGTAAGATCTAGGTCATGTACAAGACCCTGGCAAACGTCTGTGTTGAATACA
>JBBPML010000580.1:0-12805 GCA_038090275.1 Austroboletus novae-zelandiae
CACCTCCCCCACCCCATCGTCGGTGAAACCCACCAAACTTCGCCTCGGAGTCCCCGAAGACTTCGATGGATCCTATGAGCGTGCCATGCCCTGGTACTACTCCATCATGGCCTACCTCATTGTCAACAGTGAGGTATACAACACCGACCAGAAGAAGGTCGCCTACGCCCTCTCCTTCATGAAGAAAGGGTCAGCACTCACCTGGGCCGACACCTATCGGCGAAAAGCTATTGAAGCCACCACCTTCAGAACTCTCAACTGTTATGCTCAGGCGTAGACCCGAGTGACGAGGGGTGAGGGGACATTTAACGTCGCTATTCAGCTGACGTGGCAGGGGTTTGATAGACGGGCAATCCGCTATCCTCAGCCTCAACGGTATGTCGTGAGCTGTTGACCTGGTCAACGTATGTTGTGACGCAGGAACGAAGGAGTCGCTATGGGGGAGCAACGACAAAGGGGACGAGGGGAACACCTACTTGGTAGCAAGGCGAGGACAAGGGGGCCCGAGAGGAATCGATGATCAAGGTAGATTCGGGTAGGTCTAACTTGGGGAATACATCAAGGGTATCGAGGGGTTTATATAGGCGAGTCAAGAGAGAATAAAGCGGAGCGTAAAAGGGGTGACTTGAGTATAGAATGTGATGGAATCGCGAAGAGGGGAAGTGAGTCAGAGATAGCGGTATCAATACAGCTGCGGATACTGTGGATGAGTCACGCTAAATATGTAAGTGAAGATAAGAGAAAAAGGGGAATAGTAAAGTGGCTCAAGTGGGACTCGAACAGCGAGAGCAGTATCTGTAGAGAAGCTAGGGTAAGAGTGAAGGGAAAAGAGTAAGGGTACGCACGAATCGTAACATCGACAAGTTCACCAAAACGTTCAAGATCTCCTTCGAACGACACAACGTCTCGGACAACGCCATCCACTGGCTGTTCACCCACCACTGCACGACCTCGAAAGGTCAACCCCTCACCACCGCCCTCAACATCTATATCGCGGACTTCCGCAACCACGTCGCTAACTCTGGCATCAAGGATGAAAATGTCCTCATCAATTTCTTTGCCAATGGCATCCCCGCCCCCCTCATGAAGCGAATCTTTGCTATGGACACTCCCCCCACCACCATCGACTCTTGGTACGATAAAGCTGTACACTTCCAAACCCAATGGGAACACGCCCAAGCCATCTCTGGCAAAAACCCAAAGACCGAGTACCGGTCTTACTCAAACCCCATCCCTCACCCCAAAGACCCCAATGCCATGGACGTTGACACGGTCACCACCCCTCGCCCCTCAAAACTTACCGATGAAGAGCGACAAAGCTGCTTCAAAGAAGGCCGCTGCTTACGCTGCCGAAAGAAAGACCACAACTCCAAGGCCTGCCCCACCTACACCTTCCCCCCCACCCCCCATACCTCCCGCATCGAGGAAGTCAAGGAAGAAGGTGACTCGATGCTCGGGGTAAATAAAACCACTGCCCTTCCGGGTTTTTAGATGGAGGACCTCGTTCGACGCAAGGTTCCTCCTCCCCCTCCCCTAAACGTACGCATGTAAAAATATCTACCCTGCCTGGAACAATGAAACTCCCCATTCAACTCATCATTCCATCGCATACGTTTAAAGTCGTCGACACCACCGCCCTAATCGACTCTGGAGCCGACATCTCCTGTATCGATTGGAACTTTGTGCGAAAGCACAAACTCCCCACCACCCGCCTCCCCCGCCCCCTCAACGTCCGCAGTGTCACCCAGGACCCCACTGTCCAAGGAGGAGTCAAATTCTCCACGGAACTCTTTATCCACATTGAAGGTCTCGCACATAAAGTAACCTTTTATGTCATGAATTGTGGGACGACTAACGTCATCCTCGGACTCCCTTGGCTTAAAGCCACAAACCCCTCCATCGACTGGTCTAACCAGACCATCTCCATAGCCGAATCCACAGACCAGTCGAAACTCCTTCACTCCCTCCACTCGGCCGATTCCAAGCGGCACAACTCCTACTTCCATTCCTTACTCCCCAACGACCTCCCCGAAATCTGGCATGTCAACGTCTCCCCGGATCACCGCCACCTCCCCAGCTTCCTCAAGGACGAGTCCATCGAGGAATTCAGCACAGTCCCCATCCCCTATGCCACTGTCAACAGAGTTTTCCGTGGCGACTCTCGCTTCGTCATCTCCGGACCTGCCAACCTCATTGGCAAGATCAACGCTTCCACCGAACTCGCCGCTAATGCCGAGAAGACCAAACCCAAACAGGTCTTACCCTCCGAGTATGCCGACTACACCTCAATCTTCTCCAAGGAGGCCACCAAACACATCCCCCCCTCTCACCCCTACGACCACGAGATCAACCTCGACGCTTCCTTCACCCCCAAGATAGGAAAAGTATACCCCCTATCCCCCGATGAACGACAAGCCACTGAAGTGTTCATCGAAGAGAATCTCGCGGCTGGAAAAATCCGCCCCTCCAAATCCCCCCAAGCCTCCCCATTCTTCTTCGTTAAAAAGAAGGATGGCAGCCTCCGCCCCTGCCAAGATTACCGATACCTGAACGAACACACTGTTCGGGACGCCTACCCCCTCCCCCTCATCTCGGACCTCATTGACAAACTCAAAGACGCCAAGCTTTTTACTAAGTTCGACGTCCGATGGGGCTACAACAATGTCCGTATCAAAGACAGACATCAATGGAAGGCCGCCTTCGTCACCCACAAAGGCCTCTTCGAACCCACGGTCATGTTCTTCGGACTGACCAACTCCCCCGCAACTTTTCAGTGGTTCATGAACGACTCGTTCAGAGACATGATCGCCAAAGGTTGGCTCGTCATCTACATGGACAACCTCCTCGTATACTCCCCCACTGAAGAACTCCATGTCGAACATACCCGTGGCGTTCTTCAACACATGCAAGAACTCGACTTGCATCTCAAACTCAAGAAATGTCACTTCGGGGTGACCGAAGTCGATTACCTTGGAATGATTGTGAAACCCGGTCAACTTGCCATGGACCCTGTCAAGCTTGACGGGATTGCATCCTGGCCCACCCCCGAAAAGCTCAAGGACGTTCGATCGTTCCTAGGTTTTGCCAACTTCTACTGCCGGTTCATTCCGGACTACTCCTCCATCGCCCGCCCCCTCATCGACCTAACCAAGAAAGACACCCCTTGGGAATGGTCCCCCCTCTGCACCGCAGCCTTCACCCGGCTGAAACATCTCTTCATGAAGGAACCAATCCTTCAACTCCCCAACACCTCCGCCCCTTTTGCCATCGCCACCGACGCTTCTAAATATGCCTCGGGTGGAATCCTTCTCCAGGCCGACACCAATGGTGATTGGCACCCATGCTCCTACATCTCTCAGTCCTTCAGCCCGGCTGAGAGAAACTACGACATCTACGATTGCGAACTCCTCGCGATCATACGCGCCCTCAGGTCCTGGAGACAATATCTCCATGGCTCCCCTCACCCCGTCCAGGTCTTCACCGACCACAAGAACCTTACGTACTTCCGCTCGGCCCAAAACCTCAATCGTCGTCAAGCCCGCTGGCTCCTTGACCTCGCGGATTACGACCTTAAACTCTCCCATGTCCCCAGCAAATCCCTTGCTGGCCCCGACGCCCTCTCCCGCCGCCCCGACCTTGTCTCCGATGAAGATGACAACTCGGGAGTAACCCTCCTACCCCAATCCCTCTTCATCAACCTCATAGACACCACCTTCTCCGAGCGTATCTCGGACGCCTTCAAATGGGACTCCGTCGTCCAGGATTTCCTTCAACTCCTCCCTGATTCGGATAGCTCCGCCAACGTCGCACTCCCCCTCCCCTTCCGCAAACGCGTCGCCGATTGGCGCTTGAACAATGGCATCCTCACCTTCCAGGGCCGCACCTATATCCCCGCCGATGAATCCCTCTGTCGTGCTGTTTTACAACGTTGCCACGACCACGAAACTGCCGGTCACCCAGGTTACCTAAAAACTCGCCAACTCGTCTCCTCCGAGTTTTACTGGCCCGGCCTCGCTCAATATGTTCACAAATATGTCGAAGGCTGTGCCATCTGCCAGCAAAACAAAGCGAACACACACCCCACCTCCCCCCCCCTTCTCCCCATCAAATCCTCCTGCACTCGCCCCTTCCAACAGGTCTCCTGTGACCTCATCACCGACCTCCCTCTCTCCAACGGCTATGATTCCTTACTGGTCATAGTAGACCATGGGCTTACGAAGGGGGTGATTCTTTGCCCCACCAAGAAAACCATCACCGCGGAAGGGATCGCCAACTTCTTCTTCCTCACAGTATACCGCCGCTTCGGTCTCTACGACAAGATCATCTCCGATCTTGGCCCACAATTCGCCTCAGCTTTCGCCAAGGAACTCTCCCGCCTCCTCGGATACTCCCTCGCCCTCTCCACCGCATATCACCCTCAAACTGATGGCGAAACCGAACGGGTCAATCAGGAGATCGAAACCTATCTTCGCATCTTCTGCAGAAGCAACCCTTCCTCCTGGTCCGACCTAACCCCCCACGCCGAATTCGCTCACAACCACCGCCCCCACTCCGTCACAGGACAATCACCATTCTACCTCATGATGGGGTACAAACCACAAGCACTCCCCGAAATCTTCGCCCAATCGAAGATCCCCGCCCTCGAAGAGCGTCTCCGCTCCCTCACTGCCACTCGCAACGAAGCCCTCGCTGCCCACGAGCTCGCCAGACAAACTATGGCCGCTCGCTCCAAGAAGTCCTTCTCTCCCTTCGCCAAAGGAGATCAAGTCTGGCTCGAGGCCAGGAACCTCAAACGCCTCTTCGTCAACCCCAAATTCGCATCAAAACGCGAAGGCCCCTTTACCATCACTGACGTCCTCTCCCCCCTGACATACAAACTCCGCCTCCCCCGTACCTGGAAGATACACCCCGTCTTCCACGCCTCCCTCTTATCGCCCTGTCGCGAAAACCGCGTACACGGCCCCAACTTCCCGGCACCCCCACCTGATCTAATCGATGGCCAAGAAGAGTACGAGATCAAGAAGATCATCAAACACCGCGGGTCCCCGACGACCCGGCAATACCTGATCCAATGGAAAGGGTACTCCGCAGAAGAAGATTCCTGGGAACCCGAATGGAACCTACGGAACTCCACAGATATCCTGAGTGGATATAAACAACGACACGGTCTCTCTTCCCCCCAGACCATTTCCATCGTATCCAACATGTCCTTCCCCACCACCCCCACCTCCGACAACGCCTCCGACATCGCTGAAGCTGGCTGGTCATCCACCGCCAATGCCCAGGGCCAGCTAGACCCCGCATACGAACCCCCCGTCCCCCCCTCTGTCCCCTCCAACGACGTCTGGGCCAGATACACCTGGTCCTCTCCCGCCTCCCCAGTTCCCCTCCTAGACAGACTCTCCGACCGACGTGCCCCGGTCAATCACCCCCCATTGTCCTTCCCCACCCATCCTTTCCCTCTTGACCAAGATCTGGTTGACGCCACAGTCTATCAACTACGCTGGCTCCCTCTCTCTCGTGCCCTTTTGGACACCATGGAGCCGAACTCCACCTTTACCCACCTCTACAAAACCTTCCTTTCTATGTCGTGTATCCTCCTCACCACCTCCGCCCCCACCGCCTCTGTCAAAACTGCTGCGTATCGCTCCCACCTCGCCCACATCCTCAAAACTCTGGAGAATCACATTGTCCAGACCATGTATCAATGTGACATGCTAGCCTTTGTCGCAGAGGTCGACTCTCATTTACAATACCCCTCCCCGTCCACCTTCGTCACTGCGCCAGAGTCTCCCCCCATCTCAGCATCATCCTCCCCCATTAACGAGACCGAACTACAGGTCCTCTCCCGCTTCGACCCCCTATGAGCCCCATTGCCCCGCCCTCACGCCACCCTTCAATGCTTCCACTGCCATACGGTCGGACATATCCACATCAACTGTCCCCGCTACCAGTGTAACAAATGCAGAGAGTACGCCCCGGGTCACCAATGATTCTCGTGCCCCTCATGGCCTCGTCGCTCCCCCATCCTCCCCCCTTCATCCTCGTCCGGATCCTCCTCTCAGGAATCCTACCACAGGGCTCCACGCCGCCTCCCCTTCTCCCGAGCTCGACATTCCCCGGTCGCTCGACGTCCCGCCCGCTCCCCCTCTCCCGACATGGATCCCTACGTCTCGTTGGAGGCAAACTTCAACGACACCAGTTCTGGTTACAGTGACTTCTAGTCTTCATCATGGACTTGACCCTTAACCAGGGGGTAATGTTATGATTCACGCTATACCCTACTCTTTTCTCTTCACCCTTACCCTAGCCTCCCTACAGACACTGCTCTCGCTGTTCGAGTCCCACTTGAGCCGCTTTATTATTCCTCCTTTTTCCTCATCTTCGCTTGCCTATTTAGCGTGACTCATCCGCAGTACCCGCAGTTGTATTGATACCGTTATCTCTGACTCATTCCTCTTCTTCGCAATTCCATCGCATTCTATAGTCGAGTCATCTCTTTTACGCTCCACTTCATTCTCTTCAGACTCGCCTATATAAACCTCTCGATACCCTCGATGTATTCCCCAAGTTAGACCTACCTGAATCTACCTTGATCATCGATTCCTCTCGGGCCCCCTAGTCTTCACCTTACCGTCAAAAAGGCACCCCCTTCATCCCTCGTCGTCATTCCCCCATAATGACTCCTTCGTCCCTGTGTCACAACATACGTTGACCAGGTCAACAGCTCACGACATACCGTTGAGGCTGAGGATATCGGATCGCCCGTCTATCAACCCTTGCCACGTCAGCTGAATAGCGACATTAACGTCCCTTTGCCCCTTGTCACTCGGGTCTACGCCTGAGCGTAACACCTTCTATGTCATGAACTGTGGAACGACTAACGTCATCCTCGGACTCCCCTGGCTTAAGGCCACCAACCCCTCCATCGACTGGTCTAACCAAACCATCTCCATTGCCGAATCCACAGATCAGTCGAAACTCCTCCACTCCCTCCACTCGGCTGATTCCAAGCAGCACGACTCTTACTTCTGCTCTTTACTCCTCAATGACCTCCCCGAAATCCAGCATGTCAACGTCTTCCCGGATCACTGCCACCTCCCCAGCTTCCTCAAGGATGAGTTCATCGAGGAATTCAGCACAACCCCCATCCCCTATGCCACTGTCAACAGAGTCTTCCGTGGCGACTCTCGCTTCATCATCTCTGGACCTGCCAACCTCATTGGCAAGACCAACGCTTCCACCGAACGCGCCGCTAACGCCGAGAAGACCAAACCCAAACAGGTCTTACCCTCCGAGTATGCCGACTACACCTCAATCTTCTCCAAGGAGGCCACCGAACACATCCCCCCCTCTCGCCCCTACGACCACAAGATCAATCTCGATTCTTCCTTCACCCCCAAGGTAGGAAAGGTGTACCCCTTATCCCCTGACGAACGGAAAGCCACCGAAACGTTCATTGAGGAAAATCTCGCGGCAGGAAAGATCTGTCCCTCCAATTCCCCCCAAGCCTCCCCATTCTTCTTCGTCAAAAAGAAGGATGGCGGCCTCCGCCCCTGCCAAGACTATCGGTACCTGAACGAACACACCGTTCGGGACGCCTACCCCCTCCCCCTCATCTCTGACCTCATCGACAAACTCAAAGACGCGAAACTTTTCACCAAGTTCGACGTCCGATGGGGCTACAACAACGTCCACATCAAGGACGGACATCAATGGAAGGCCACCTTCGTCACCCACAAAGGCCTCTTCGAACCCACGGTCATGTTCTTTGGACTGACCAACTCCCCCGCAACTTTTCAGCGATTCATGAACGACTCGTTCAGAGACATGATCGCCGAAGGTTGGCTCATCGTCTACATGGATGACGTCCTCATCTACTCCCCCGCTGAAGAACTCCACGTCGAACGTACCCGACGCGTTCTCCAATGCATGCAAGAACTCGACTTGCACCTCAAACTCGAGAAATGTCACTTTGGGGTGACCGAAGTCGACTACCTTAAAATGATCGTGAAACCCGGTCAACTCGCCATGGACCCTGTCAAGCTCGACGGAATCACATCCGGGCCCACCCCCGAAAAGCTCAAGGACGTTCGATCGTTCCTAGGTTTTGCCAACTTCTACTGCCGGTTCATTCCAGACTACTCCTCCATCGCCCACCCCCTCATCGACCTAACCAAGAAAGACACCCCTTGGGAATGGTCCCCCCTCTGCACCGCAGCCTTCACCCGGCTGAAACACCTCTTCTTGAAGGAACCGGTCCTTCAACTCCCCAACACCTCCGCCTCTTTTGCCATTGCCACCGACGCCTCAAAATACGCATCTGGCGGAATCCTCCTCCAGACCAATACCAATGGCGATTGGCATCCCTGCTCCTACATCTCTCAGTCCTTCAGCCCGGCTGAGAGAAACTACGACATCTATGATCGTGAACTCCTCGCGATCATCCGCACTCTCCGATCCTGGAGACAATACCTCCATGGCTCCCCCCACCCCGTCCAGGTCTTCACCGACCACAAAAACCTCATGTACTTCCGCTCGGCCCAAAACCTCAATCGTCGTCAAGCCCGCTGGCTCCTTGACCTCGCGGATTACGACCTAAAACTCTCCCATGTTCCCGGTAAATCCCTTGCCGGCCCCGATGCCCTCTCTCGCCGCCCCAACCTCGTCTTCGACGAAGACGACAACTCCGGAGTAACCCTCCTTCCCCAATCCCTCTTTATCAACCTCATCGACACCACCTTCTCCGAGCGTATCTCGGATGCTTCCAAATGGGACGCAGTCATCCAGGACTTCCTCCAACTCCTCCCCGATTCTGACAGTGCCGCCGACGTCGCCCTCCCTCTCCCCTTCCGCAAACGCGTCACCGACTGGCGCTACGACAACGGCGTCCTCACCTTCCAAGGACGAACTTACATCCCTGCCGATGAATCCCTCTGTTGTGCCGTTTTACAACGATGCCACGACCACGAAACGACCGGCCACCCCAGCTACCTTAAAACTCGCCAACTCGTTTCCTCCAAATTCTATTGGCCGGGCCTCGCTTAATACGTCCGCAAATATGTCGAAGGTTGCGCCATTTGCCAACAAAACAAGGCGAACACACACCCCACCTCCCCCCCCCTCCTCCCCATCAAATCCTCCTGTACTCGCCCCTTTCAACAGGTCTCCTGCGACCTCATCACTGACCTCCCTCTCTCTGACGGCTACAATTCCTTACTGGTCATAGTAGACCATGGGCTTACTAAGGGGGTGATCCTTTGCCCTATCAAGAAGACCATCACCGCGGAAGGAATTGCCAATTTCTTCTTCCTCACAGTATACCGCCGCTTCGGCCTCTATGACAAGATCATCTCCGATCGTGGTCCCCAATTCACCTCAGCCTTTGCCAAGGAGCTCTCCAGACTCCTCGGATACTCCCTCGCCCTCTCCACCGCCTACCATCCCCAAACAGACGGTGAAACAGAACGAGTCAACCAGGAGATTGAAACCTATCTCCGCATCTTCTGCGGAAGCAACCCCTCTTCCTGGTCCGACTCAATTCCTCACGCCGAATTCGCCCACAACCACCGTCCTCACTCCATCACAGGACAATCCCCGTTCTATCTCATGATGGGATACGAACCCCAAGCACTCCCAGAAATCTTCGCTCAGTTGAAGATTCCCGCCCTCGAAGAGCGCCTCCGCTCCCTCACTGCTGCCCACAACGAAGCCCTCGCTGCCCACGAGCTCGCCAGACAAACCATGGCCGCCCGCTCCAAGAAATCCTTCTCTCCCTTCACCAAAGGAGATCAAGTCTGGCTTGAAGCCAGAAACCTCAAACACCTCGTCGTCAACCCCAAATTCGCATCAAAATGCGAAGGCCCCTTTACTATCACCGACGTCCTCTCCCCCCTGACATACAAACTCCGCCTCCCCCATACCTGGAAGATACATCCCATCTTCCATGCCTCCCTCCTATCGCCCTATCACGAAAACCGCGTACATGGCCCAAACTTCCTGGCACCCCCACCTGACCTAATCAATGGCCAAGAAGAGTACGAGATCGAAAAGATCATCAAACATCGCAGGTCCCCGACAACCCGGCAATACCTGATCCGATGGAAAGGGTACTCCGTAGAAGAAGATTCCTGGGAACCTGAACGGAACCTATGGAACTCCGCAGATATCCTGAACGGATATAAACTACGACACGGTCTCTCTCCCCCCCAAACCATTTCCATTGTATCCGTCATGTCCTTCCCCACCACCCCCACCTCTGACATCGTCGAAACTGGCTGGTCATCCACCGCCAATGCCCAGGACCAGCTAGATCCCACCTATGAACCTCCCGTCCCCCCCTCTGTCCCCTCCGATGACGTCTGGGCCAGATACACCTGGTCTTCCCCCGCTTCCCCCATCCCCCTCATCAATAGACTTTCCAATCGGTGTGCCCCGGTCAATCACCCCCCGTTGTCCTTCCCCACTCACCCCTTCCCCCTCGACCAAGACCTGGTCGACACTACGGCCTACCAACTACGCCACCTCCCCCTCTCTCGTGCCCTCCTAGACACCATGGAGCCAAACTCCACCTTTACACATTTGTACAAAACCTTCCTCACCATGTCACGAATCCTCCTCACCACCTCCACCCCCACTGCCTCTGCCGAGATCGCCGCTTACCGCTCCCACCTCTCTCATGTCCTTCGCACTCTGGAAACCCATATCATCCAGACGATGTATCAATGTGACATGTTGGCCTTCATCACAGAGGTGGACTCCCACCTTCGTTACCCCTCCCCATCCACCTTCATCACTGCCCCGGAAACCCCTCCCATCTCTGCATCGTCTTCCCCCCTCAACGAAACAGAACTACATGTTCTCTCTCGCTTCGATCCCCCATGAGTCCCATCTCCCCGCCCTCACGCCGCCCTTCAATGCTTCCACTGCCATATGGTTGGACATATCCGCATCAACTGTCCTCATTATCAGTGTAACAAATGCAAAGAATACACTCCGGGCCATCAACGGTTCTCTTGCCCCTCGTGGCCTTGTCGCTTTCCCGTCCTCCCTCCCTCATCCTCGTCGGGCTTCTCCTCTCAGGAATCCTATCATCGAGCCCTGCACCATCTCCCATTCTCTCGAGCTCGCCATTCTCCAGTCGCTCGACGACCCGCCCGCTCCCCCTCTCCCGACATGGACCCTTACGTCTCTTTGGAGGCAGACTTCAATGACGCCAGTTCTGGCTATGGTGACTTTTAGTCTTTGTCATGGACTTGACCCTTAACCGGGGGGTAATGTTATGATTCGCGCTATACCCTACTCTTTTCTCTTCACTCTTACCCTAGCCTCTCTACAGACACTGCTCTCACTGTTCGAGTCCCGCCTGAGCTGCTTTATTATTCCTCCTTTCTCCTTATCTTCGCTTACCTATTTAGCGTGACTCATCCGCAGTATCCGCAGTTGTACTGATACCATTATCTCTGACTCGTTCCTCTTCTTCACGATTCCATTGCATTCTATAAGTCGAGTCATCTCTTTTACGCTCCACTTCATTCTCTTCAGACTCGCCTATATAAACCCCTCGATACCCTCGATGTATTCCCCAAGTTAGACCTACCTGAATCTACCTTGATCATTGATTCCTCTCGGGCCCCTAGTCCTTGCCTTACTGCCTAGTAGGCGGTCCCCTTGTTCCCTTCGTTGTCGCTCCCATAGCAACTCCTTCGCCCCTGCGTCACAACATACGTTGACCAGGTCAACAGCTCATGACATACCGTTGAGGCTGAGGATAGCGGATCGCCCGTCTATCAACCCTTGCCACGTCAGCTGAATAGCGACGTTAACATCCCCTCGCCCCTCGTCACTCGGGTCTATGCCTGAGTGTAACAGTGTGAGTGCTTCTTGCCACTTGGTATCTTCACAAAACACAGTCTTGAAGCATTCAAGAAGTGCTGAATTGTTGATTGAGAGTGTTGTGAGAGCAGATAATGAAGAACTAAAGGGATTATCAGTAAAGGATGAAGGAAAAATCAAATAAGTGTGTTTTGGGGTAAGGATAGTCCTTTTCTGGCACTTGAGGGTGTCATCCCCCTTTCAAGGAATGAAGTCTGAGTGACAGGATGGCGCATCTGCCACATTGGTGTTACCAAGATCCCAAAAAAGGACAAAATCATAATCAGAAAGAAACATGGACCAACAAGCCTGACGATGGTTAAGAATTTGAGAGGACATAAAATACTTAAGGTTACTATGGTCCATGACAATGGAAACAGGATGAATAGCACCGAGAAGCCAGGCACACATCTCATGAAAGGATGCAACAACAGTGAGTAGTTCCTTATCATGGATGTCATAGTTGATTTCTGTGGGAGAAAGCTTCCACAAATAGAAAGTGACTGGGTAAAGAGCACCACAGTCATCTGATTGCTGAAGCACAGTGGATAAGGCAAAATTGGAGGTGTCAGTGCAGAGGGTGATTGGTAGAGATGGATCGAAATGTTGGAGGATAGGTGTTACGCTCAGGTGTAAACCCGAGTGACGAGGGGGCGAGGGGACATTAACGTCGCTATTCAGCTGACGTGGTAGAGTTTGATAGACGGGCGATCCGCTATCCTCAGCCTCAACGGTATGTCGTGAGCTGTTGACCTGGTCAACGTATGTTGTGACACAGGGACGAAGGAGTTGTTATAGAGGAGTGACGACGAAGGACGAAGGGACTGCCTAGTTGACAAGGCAGGGACTGGGAGAGGGGCCCGAGAAGAGTCGATGATCAAGGTAGATTCGGGTAGGTCTAACTTGGGGATACATCGAGGGTATCGTAGGG
>JBBPML010000581.1:0-12762 GCA_038090275.1 Austroboletus novae-zelandiae
GAGGGGCGAGGGGACGTTAACGTCGCTATTCAGCTGACGTGGCAGGGGTTTGATAGATGGGCGATCCGCTATCCTCAGCCTCAACAGTATGTCGTGAGCTGTTGACCTGGTCAACGTATGTTGTGACGCAGGGATGAAGGAGTCACTATGGGGGAGCGACGACGAAGGGGACGAGGGGAACACCTACTTGGTAGCAAGGCGAGGACAAGGGGGCCTGAGAGGAATCGATGATCAAGGTAGATTTGGGTAGGTCTAACTTGGGGAATACATTGAGGGTATCAAGAGGTTTATATAGGCGAGTCAAGAGAGAATAAAGCGGAGCATAAAAGGGATGACTCAACTATAGAATGCGATGGAATCGCGAAGAAGGGAAGTGAGTCAGAGATAGCGGTATCAGTACAACTGCAGATACTGCGGATGAGTCACGCTAAATAGGTAAGCGAAGATAAGAGAAGAAGGGGAATAATAAAGCGGCTCAGGCGGGACTCGAACAGCGAGAGCAATGTCTGTAGGGAAACTAGGGTAAGGGTGAAGAGAAAAGAGTAGGGGTATATGCATGAATCGTAACAGAAAGTCTTTGGTTCTCTCTCTTCAGTTCATCTGGCTACCAAGTGCCAGCAAGTCTACAAGACTAATGGGGCCAAGCTCAAGACTAGCTATCTTATTCAAGTTACTCATCCTTAGGAGAAGACATACTTCAAACCTTTGGTTACCTTGATAGAGCCCTAGTGTTACATGTGCGCAACATCTGATCTCTCAGAGTGTCCTCAAAGGTGACATAAAGTCCTATATAAATCCTGGTGGAGTTTTAGCAGAACCATCATGCTGGAGTAAGACCAAATACTGCATATAATTGCACAGATTTAGCTGAGTACAAATGGCTGCATAGGGCAGGCATTTAAGTAGTACTGAAGCATATGTGAAAATACTGCTAATCTGCAGTCAAGGAGATAATACAATGGCCTATGGTGTAAGCAGGGTCGGAATATAAAAGGAAGTACCAGATCCGGATGGTGGATCGAGGGAGGAAATAAGGTCCATTACAAAAGGAGAATATGAAACAAGCAAAATGGAAGTAACCATACCAATGTGGTTTAGAAGTCTAAGTGCATATGATATGTCATAAGTGGACAGGATGAAAGGGGAAATATCAAATATGAATGAGTCTGCATCTGAGGGAAGGAAGTAGAATGTTTCATCACAGACCTCCATATAGTCCTCTGGGAAAAGGATTCTGAGGCAATACTCGGGCAATCCACTGCTGCAAGCATCCATCAGAATACTTGTAATATTTAGCAATAAAGGGCCTGATAACAATACTCTCTGATAGAGTTCTCTTGACTTTACTTTATTGTATAAGAAGTTGGAGAGTCATTTTAGCTTCAGTGTCATGTTGCCCTTCCTCAATGTCTTTAGCCAAACTTTTTCATGTCTGCTGATGGTGGCCAGGCCTGTTATATCCCATACCCTAATTCTTGTCTCTGATCCTCTGGCCCTCATCTCCAACCCCCTGACCCTTAACTTCAACCCCCTGACTCCTATCTCTGATCCCCTGATACTCATCTCCTGTTCTCCAACCCTGAACTCCAACCCTCTGCTCCTTAACTCTGCTCTGACCCTATGTACTTTTCCTTATGTTACATCATTGTTCTCTTTATATATTAGTCTTGCTTCATAGATTACTCTGATCCTGTGTTCACATAGCTCCAGTTATGTTACATCTCCATACATAGCTTTCTCCAGTCCTCAATTTCTCTCCTTACTGTTCATAGCCTCCAATCTCCATATACAAACTCCTGTTATCTGTATCTTGTACTTTAGGTAGTTATTGACTAAAACACCCCTCTGTTCTTTGGACCACTCTTCATCATGTTTCACCTTCTCCAAAGTTAAAGGACACCTCAAATGATCAGCAAAGGTGCAGTTCTCCGCTTCAAGTCACTGAAGCCAAGTCCTTCAAGTCCTGTCCACCAAGTTCACAAAAACTCCAGAGATATTTGAAGTAGATTTGGAGTTCCTCTGTATGGTTTTAACAAGGCCCCCCTTTCATATGCAGAAAAATGTCCAATTGTGGCAGTACCTGCCAGAAAGCATGGATCCAAGAAGGCAGCCCAGTTTGGCCCCCAGCACAACAACTTAGAAAGCACCAAGGTTGGCAATAACAAGCCTGGAATGAAAGGCAGAGTTCTCTTGTAAGTTCTTGACATTGTGATTGAATTTTTAATAAATACATGGGAAAGACAGTAGAATTTCTGCCTCAGACTGTTTCCTAACACTTATAAAAGATCCTGTCACCTGGAAAGATACCCTTGAATTCAAGAAAGGTTTAGTCACTGACCCAGCACCTACTGGCAAGGGCAAAAGTGTTACGATCTGCGCATACCCTTACTCTTTTCCCTTCACCCTTACCCTAGTTTCTCTACAGACACTGCTCTCGCTGTTCGAGTCCTGCTTGAGCCACTTTACTATTCCTCCTTTTCCCTTATCATCGCTTACATATTTAGCGTGACTCATCCGCAGTATCCGCAGTTGTATTGATACCGTTATCTCTGACTCGTTCCCCTTCTTCGCAATTCCATCGCATTCTATAGTCGAGTCATCTCTTTTACGCTCCGCTTCATTCTCTCTTGACTCACGTATATAAACCCCTCGATACCCTCGATGTATTCCCCAAGTTAGACCTACCCAAATCTACCTTGATCATCGATTCCTCTCGGGCCTCCTTGTCCTTGCCTTGCTACCAAGTAGGCACTCCCCTTGTCCCCTTCGTTGTCGCTCCCCCATAGCGACTCCTTCGTCTCTGTGTCACAACATACGTTGACCAGGTCAACAGCTCACGACATACCGTTGAGGCTGAGGATAGCGAATCGCCCATCTATCAAACCCCTGCCACGTCAGCTGAATAGCGACGTTAACGTCCCCTCGCCCCTCATCACTCGGGTCTACGCCTGAGCGTAACAAAAGGTCTAACTTGCTCTTCACTGGGCAAGCCTCGCCTTAGCCCACCATTCATCCATATCGCCCCTCGAACCCTAGACCCTCTCTAGGCCCTCATCGCTATCGCGAACCCTCACTGTCCCCCTCGGAACACTCCTCAGCCTCGCAAGAAGAGGTACCCACTGACAACAACATCATCATATCCCCAGAAGATCACGAAGATCTTACCCTCGCCCACGCCCTCTCGTCCTCGTTGGTGATCCCACGAGCCCCCACACCCCCATCGCCCATGCCGATCAGTAGATCGAACCCCTTCGCCCCACCACCACCCATGTCCCACACCACCACCACCTCATCGTCGGTAAAGCCTACCAAACTTCACCTCGGAGTTCCCGAAGACTTCAATGGATCCTACGAGCGTGCCATGCCATGGTACTACTCTGTCATGGCCTACCTCATCGTCAATGGGGAGGTCTACAACACCGACCAGAAGAAGGTCACCTACGCCCTCTCCTTCATGAAGAAAGGGTCAGCACTCACCTGGGCCGACACCTATCAGCGAAAGGCTATCGACGCCGCCACCTTCGGAACTCTCGACGAGTTCACCAAAGCGTTCAAGGTCTCCTTCAAACGACACAACATCTTGGACAATGCCATCCACTGGTTGTCCACCCACCACTGTACAGCCTCGAAAGGCCAACCCCTCGCTACCGCCCTCAACATCTATATCACGGACTTCCGCAACCACGTCACCAACTCTGGCATCAAGGACGAGAATGTCCTTATCAATTTCTTTGCCAACGGTATCCCCGCCCCCCTCATGAAGCGAATCTTTGCTATGGACACTCCCCCCACCACCATCGACTCTTGGTACGACAAAGCCATACATTTCCAAACCCAATGGGAATGCGCCCAAGCCATCTCTGGCAAAAACCCAAAGACCGAGTACCGGTCTTACTCAAACCCCACCCCTTGCCCCAAGGACCCAAACGCCATGGACGTTGACGCGGTCACCACCCCTTGCCCCCCAAACTCACTGACGAAGAGTGACAACGCTGCTTCAGAGAAGGCCGCTGCTTACGCTGCCGAAAGAAAGGCCATAACTCTAAGGCCTGCCCCACCTACACCTCCCCTCCCACCCCTCGCACCTCCCGCATTGAAGAAGTCAAAGAAGAAGATGATTCGGTGCTCAGATTAAACAACATTGCCGCCCTCCCAGGTTTTTAGATGGAGGACCTCGTTCGACGCAAGGTTCCTCCTCCCCCCCTAAACGTACGCATGTAAATGTATCTACCCTGCCTGGAACAATGAAACTCCCCATTCAACTCATCGTTCCATCACATATGTTCAAAGTCGTCGACACCACCGCCCTAATCGACTCCGGAGCCGACATCTCCTGCATCGATTGGGACTTCGTGCGAAAACACAAACTCCCCACCACCCGCCTTCCCCGCCCCCTCAACGTCCGCAGTGTCACTCAAGACCCCACTGTCCAAGGAGGAGTCAAATTCTCCATGGAACTTTTATCCACATTGAAGGTCTCGCTCACAAAGTGACCTTCTATGTCATGAACTGTGGGACAACCAACATCATCCTTGGACTCCCCTGGCTCAAGGCCACCAACCCCTCCATCGACTGGTCTAATCAGACCATCTCCATCGCCAAATCCACAGATCAGTCGAAACTCCTCCACTCTCTTCACTCCGCCGACACTAAACGCCACGACTCCTATTTCCGCTCTCTTCTCCCTAACGACCTCTCTGAAATCCGACACGTCAATGTTGCCCCCGACCACCGACATCTCCCCAGCTTCCTCAAAGACGAATCCATTGAGGAATTCAACACTGTCCCCATCCCTTACGCCACCGTGAATAGAGTCTTTCACGGTGATTCCCGCTTCGTAATCTCCGGACCTGCCAACCTCATCGGCAAGGTCAACACCTCCACAGAACTTGCTGCCAACGCCGAAAAGACTAAGCCAAAGCAAGTTCTACCCCCCGAATTCTCCAACTACGCCTCAGTCTTTTCCAAAGAGGCCACTGAACACGTTCCCCCCTCTCGCCCCTATGATCACGAAATCAACCTCGACGCTTCCTTCACTCCCAAGATCAGGAAAGTATACCCCTTGTCCCCCGATGAACGACAAGCCACCGAAACATTCATCGAAGAGAATCTCGCGGCTGGAAAGATCTGCCCCTCCAAATCCCCCCAAGCCTCTCCATTCTTCTTCGTCAAAAAGAAGGACGGTGGCCTCCGCCCATGCCAAGATTATCGGTACCTGAACGAACACACCGTCCGGGATGCCTACCCCCTCCCCCTCATCTCCGACCTCGTCGACAAGCTCAAAGACGCGAAGCTCTTTACCAAGTTCGACGTCCGATGGGGCTACAACAACGTCCGAATCAAAGACGGACATCAATGGAAGGCCGCCTTCATCACCCACAAAGGCCTCTTCGAACCCACGGTTATGTTTTTCGGACTAACCAACTCCCCCGCCACCTTCCAACAGTTCATGAACGATTCATTTCGAGACATGATCGCCGAAGGATGGCTTGTCGTCTACATGGATGACCTCCTCATCTACTCCCCCACCAAAGAACTCCACGACGAACGTACCCGTCGCGTTCTTCAACGAATGCAAGAACTCGACTTGCACCTCAAACTCGAGAAGTGTCGCTTCGGGGTGACCGAAGTCGACTACCTTGGAATGATTGTGAAACCCGGTCAACTCGCCATGGACCCTGTCAAGCTCGACGGGATTGCATCCTGGCCCACCCCCGAAAAGCTCAAGGACGTTCGATTGTTCCTGGGCTTTGCCAACTTCTACCGCCGGTTCATTCCAGACTACTCCTCCATTTCCCGCCCTCTGATCGACCTAACCAAGAAAGATACCCCTTGGGAATGGTCCCCCCTTTGCACTGCAGCCTTCACCCGGCTGAAACACCTCTTCCTGAAGGAACCCATCCTTCAACTCCCCGACACCTCCACCCCCTTCGCCATCGCCACCAATGCCTCCAAATATGCATCCGGCGGCATCCTCCTCCAAACCGATACCAATGGCGATTGGCATCCATGCTCTTATATCTCTCAGTCCTTCAGCCTGGCTGAGAGAAATTACGACATCTACGATTGTAAACTCCTCGCGATCATCCGCGCCCTCCGATCCTGGAGACAATACCTCCATGGCTCCCCCCACCCCGTCCAGGTCTTCACAGACCACAAGAACCTCAAGTATTTCCGCTCCGCCCAGAACCTTAACCGTCACCAAGCCCGCTGGCTTCTAGACCTTGCAGACTACGACCTCAAACTCTCCCATGTCCCCGGCAAATCCCTCGCCGGTCCCGACGCCCTCTCCCACCGCCCTGACCTCGTCTCTGATGAAGACGACAACTCTGGAGTTACCCTCCTTCCCCAATCCCTCTTCATCAATCTCATTGACACCATCCTCTCCGAGCGTATCTCCGATGCTTCCAAACGTGACTCCGTCGTCCAGGATTTCCTCCAAATCCTCCCCGGTCCCGACAGCTCTGTCGACCATGCACCTCCCCTCCACCTCTGCAACCGCATCGCCGACTGGCATTATGACAATGGCGTCCTCACCTTTCAAGGTCGCACTTACATCCCCGCCGACGAGTCTCTCCGTTGTGCCATTCTCCAATGCTGCCACGACCATGAAACGGCCGGTCATCCCAGCTACCTTAAAACTCGCCAACTCGTCTCCTCCAAGTTCTACTGGCCCAGCCTCGCACAATACGTCCAGAAATACATCGAAGGATGTGCCATTTGTCAGCAAAACAAGGCAAACACCCACCCCACCTCCCCCCCCCTTCTCCCCATCAAATCCACCTGCACCCGCCCCTTCCAACAGATCTCCTGCGATCTCATCATCAACCTCCCCCTCTCCAATGGTTGCGATACATTACTGGTCATTGTAGACCATGGGCTTACAAAGGGGGTGATTCTCTGCCCCACTAGAAAAACCATCACTGTGGAGGGAGTTGTGTCCCTCTTTTTCCTCACCGTATTCCGACGATTCGGCCTCTACGACAAGATCATCTCCGATCGGGGACCACAATTCGCCTCGGCCTTCACCAAGGAGCTCTCCCGACTCCTTGGATACTCCCTCACCCTCTCCACTGCCTACCATCCCCAAACGGACAGTGAAACCGAACGAGTCAACCAAGAGATCGAAACATATCTCTGTATCTTTTGCGGAAGCAACCCCTCCTCTTGGTCCGACTTAATCCCTCACGCCGAATTCGCCCACAATCACCGCCCCCACTCCGTCACAGGACAATCCCTGTTCTACCTCATGATGGGGTATGAACCACAAGCACTCCCAGAAATCTTCGCTCAGTCGAAGATCCGCTCCCTCACAGCTGCCCGCAACGAGGCCCTCGCTGCCCATGAGCTCGCCAGACAAACCATGGCCGCCTGCTCCAAGAAATCCTTCTCCCCCTTCGCCAAGGGTGACCAAGTCTGGCTTGAGGCCAGAAACCTCAAACACCTCGTTGTCAACCCCAAATTCGCGTCGAAATGCGAAGGACCTTTCACTATCACTGATGTCCTCTCACCCCTGACATACAAACTCCGTCTCCCTTGTACCTGGAAGATACACCCCATCTTCCACGCCTCCCTCCTATCGCCCTATCGCGAAAACCACGTACACGGCCCCAACTTCCCGGCACCCCCACCTGATCTAATCGACAGCCAGGAAGAATACAAGATCAAGAAGATCATCAAACACCGCGGGTCCCCGACGGCCCGACAACACCTGATCCGATGGAAAGGGTACTCTGCAGAAGAAGACTCCTGGGAACCCGAAAGGAACCTATGGAACTCCGCAGATATCCTGGACGGATATAAGCAACGTCACGGTCTCTCTCCCCCCCAAACCATTGCATCCATCATGTCCACCCCCATCAACGACAACTCTTCGGACATCGTCAAGACCGGCTGGTCATCCACCGCCAATGCCCAAGACCAACTGGACCCCGCCTATGAACCCCCATACCCCCCTCTGTCCCCTCCGACAATGTCTGGGCCAGATACACCTGGTCCTCCCCCACTTCCCCCGTTCCCCTCATCGACAGACTCTCCAGCCGGCGTGCCCCGGTCAACCACCCCCCGTTGTCCTTCCCCACCCACCCTTTCCCTCTCGACCAAGATCTGGTCAACGCTATGGTCTACCAACTACGTCGCCTTCCCCTCTCTCGCGCCCTCTTAGACACCATGGAGCCAAACTCCACCTTTACCCATCTGTATAAAACCTTCCTTTCTATGTCGCGCATCCTCCTCACCACCTCCGCCCCCACCCCCTCTACCGAAACTGCCGCGTATCGCTCCCACCTCGCCCACGTCCTCAGAACTCTGGAGAATCACATCGTCCAGACCATGTATCAATGCGATATGCTAGCCTTTGTCGCAGAGGTCGATTCTCATCTACAATACCCCTTCCCGTCCACCTTCGTCACTGCACCAGAGTCTCCCCCCATCTCAGCGTCATCCTCCCCCCTCAACGAGACCGAACTACAGGTCCTCTCCCGCTTCAACCACCCACGAGCCCCATCCCCCCGCCCCCACGCCGCTCTTCAATGCTTCCACTGCCATACGGTTGGACATATCCGTATCAACTGTCCTCGCTACCAGTGCAACAAATGCAAAGAGCATGCCCCGGGCCACCAACGGTTCTCTTGTCCCTCGTGGCCTCGTCACTCCCCGTCCTCCCCCCTTCATCCTCGTCGGGCTCCTCCTCTCAGGAATCCTACCACAGGGCCCCACGCCATCTTCCATTCTCCTGAGCTTGATGCTCTCCTGTCGCTAGACGACCTGCCCGCTCACCCTCTCCCGACATGGACCCATTCGTCTCTATGGAGGCGGACTTCAATGACGCCGGCTCTGGCTACAGCGATTTCTAGTCTTTGTCATGGACTTGACCCTTAACTGGGGGGTAATGTTACGATCCGCGCGTACCCTTACTCTTTTCCCTTCACCCTTACCCTAGTTTCTCTACAGACACTGCTCTCGCTGTTCAAGTCCCGCTTGAGCCACTTTACTATTCCTCCTTTTCCCTTATCATCGCTTACATATTTAGCATGACTCATCCGCAGTATCCGCAGTTGTATTGATACCGTTATCTCTGACTCGTTCCCCTTCTTCACAATTCCATCGCATTCTATAGTCGAGTCATCTCTTTTACACTCCGCTTCATTCTCTCTTGACTCGCGTATATAAACCCCTCGATACCCTCGATGTATTCCCCAAGTTAGACCTACCCAAATCTACCTTGATCATCGATTCCTCTCAGGCCTCCTTGTCCTTGCCTTGCTACCAAGTAGGCACTCCCCTTGTCCCCTTCGTTGTCGCTCCCCCATAGCGACTCCTTCGTCTCTGCGTCACAACATACGTTGACCAGGTCAACAGCTCACGACATACCGTTGAGGCTGAGGATAGCAGATCACCCGTCTATCAAACCCCTGCCACGTCAGCTGAATAGCGACGTTAACGTCCCCTCGCCCCTCATCACTCGGGTCTACGCCTGAGCGTAACAAAAAGCATTGTCCAACACTCTGCTGACATTGCCATGGTGGCCTGTTTTATCACTGATAACAATGATCTGAAGTGGTCCATAAACAACATCAAGTCCTTGAAGACTATCACCAAGAACCACATTGGAATGTGTGTATTTTTTTACATTGTCTTATTTCTCACCCTTGCTTGTATTTGCCAGTGATTCTGTGGGATTCTACAGCTAAATTCATAACAATAGGTCATCACTTGAAAAATATACATATAGATGGACTCTGAACTTTGGCAAGCTGAATCTGCCAAGAGTTCACAGAAATCCATGGGCATTTGACCAGATCTTCTAGGAACTGCATGAAAGTATGAGACATACGAAAGGATGTATTAAGGGGCACCCACCATGGCATCCAATGAGTTCAGAAGCCTGGGTCGGCCATTTACAACTGATTTCTATTTCTTCACAATCTCACCAGTCTCTCAAAAGCGCTTGTAAAGACCCCTCATAGTTCTGGGACAAATTCCTGTATATTCAGCAATTTGCATGTTATTTAGACCAGATTGAAGTGACATTCAAAGGGCTATCTCCTTCTCTACTTTAGATATGTATTCATGCATCATTGGAGTGGAGTCAGTTATCTCATGTTTACAATCCAATTGATCTATACACAGATTCAAATTCCAACTCTGCCTGTGTGTGTATTACATGTGCTTAGGCCTATCGTTATGAATTTAGCTGTAATGCATGTCATTATCTGGCAACTGGAGAGTTGTTTCAAGGTCTGTCAGGATTCAGGAGACACCGATAACGTCAATGATGCTGATGTTTGACCCACCCTGCACATCCCGTTTCATGACAGTGTTAAGAAGTATGTCACTCTGCATTCAAATCTACTTATGCAGCGACAAAGGCACCCTATCGCATACCAGCAGGTATTTTCCTAACTTAGCTAGTCTCATATCTATCTGTTATGGTGCATATGGGTGGAGTTTAGTTTTATGTGGAGTTTAAAAAAGAAGTGCAGAGAATGCACCATAACGTCTGATGCATTTGATACAGCGAATCCCCCTTCTGTCACACTCACCACAGCATGTGATCATGATGTGACAATTCATGTAGTGAGCAGCAATAAGTATAGACTTCCCATCACCAGCACCTTTTTTCCCTACACAGGAGGCTTCTAATCCCCATTCTCTATGAACCCTGTACCATCTGTGATAACTAGTGCTGAACGAGACCAAGAAACAAGAGACAATTGCCTTGCTTGAGCTTGAAATGAGGCAGCTCAGAAGCATAAGTACGACTCTGACTCAAAGACAAGGAAAGAGCTCACCTTCTCTGGGCTTTTTGGTATTCTTCTTCTCTTGTCTGGCTGTGTACACTGATTTTCAAAGCATCATCCACAGTGTAGGCATGGTGATCTCAATTTCTTGCACTATATCACCAAACTTTGTACTGGTGTAGAAACCCTCTGAGATATCGTCATGAGAACCCAAGATTGCTGAGACTTTGTTTAACTCCCAGTCAAGCATGTCTCACAGGCAAGTATGTGCAAACTCCTCCATGATGTTATAAGCAGCTCTTGTGTGAGACTTTCGAGAAGCAGAAGAGCACAGCGGTTTGATGACAATCACACAAATTCAGCAACAGTAGTGTTCCATCAACTCCAGCAATGGCAGGATGATGATGTGATGATGGCATCCTATTAGCACCAGCAATGGCAAGACGATGATAACAACACTGATTATGCAAAAGCAGCCATGTCACAATGATGCAACCCTCATTGCCAGCACCAGCGATGGCAGGACAAGGACAACAATGCAAATGCAGCAATGGCGGCCTCTCATCAACTCCAGTGATGGCAAGAGGAGAACAACAAGGATGATGACACCAATGCAACAGTGCCACATCACTAACACCAGTGATGGCAGGACAACAACAACAACACGAATGCAGTGATGGCAGCATCCCATCAACACCAGTGATAGTAAGATGAGGATGAGGATGCAATGCAATGGCAGCCACATTGCCATCACCAGCGATGGCAGGATGACAACAATGGCAGCATCCCATCAACTCCAGCGACAGCAAGATGGGGACGATAAAGCCATACAAACTGCTATGCAATCTGCTGAAGCAAGTATACAAGAACAATGCGAGGGCAGAGTGGAGGTGAGCAAGAAGAGGATTTTTATGACTCAGAGGAGGGGGATGCTGAGGGGGATGAGGAGACGGAATCAGAGGAGGATGTTGAAATGTAGTTCTTTGTGTCTCCAAAGCTAGTGTCATGTCAATGCAATAAATTATTTGTTGCTTACTGAATGCACCCAAAAAATGTGACTACTCATTCGAACTACATGACATACATAGTAGTCGCACATTACTATGTCATTGACAGCATGCATAGCAGGCAAATATTCTGTCTATATAGAGATACATGGAGATACACTTGTACTATATAGTTGATGTAGAGGGGGGAAGACAATATGTGCTACCATTGCTATATATACTACATGGCATGTGATAGCACTGTTGCTTTTTCCAGATGTGGGTTGAGTAGGATCTGTCTCAGTGGCTCCAATGGGGCGACTGGCAGGGGAGATGGGTTCAGTGGGACACCCACTGTCTTCAAGGTCCATGTCCCAATCTTCTTCGTCATCGTCATGCTGAAGCAGCATATTCCAGAAGGTTTCATCTTGTACTCAAGCGAAGGCCATGGCCAAACGTTATCTCAGCATGCACTGATTAGATTACTAGCACAGCTAACTACTTAATTAGGCTTAATGTATCTGTGACACTGCGTGACCTGTGATGGATGGGGGGTTCGCCGTACCAACTGCACCAGACATTATGGTGAGGACTCTGCACTTTTTTTCAAACTCCGCCCGGGAAGTCCCCGTCCAATCGACGAACCATAATGTCTGGTACCGAGACTAAACTTAGCATTTACGACGGGCTGACTACTGAACTGAAGTTAAAGCTCCGACATGGCTCAGCGAAATCAACGGTCGAAATCGTTGACGCCAGCGCTGAGGGTTGAAAAGCCGATTTCGGTGTGAAAGTTACATGTAGTTGTCTTCTTTCAATTATAGTACATGTCTTCTCGTGTGCGATTAGGTTCCGCAGTACTTATCTCCTATTCAGTGGGCACCTCAGCTTGGGGAGTGAGCCTCAGCGCGTGTCGCCTCTCTGCGGGATCAAAATCAGCCAACGCCGAATGGACCGTGACCCGATTGTCCTGCAAAACAACATCAGCGATCGATTCGTCCAACGCCGTTTCAAACGTGACCACACACCCAAAC
>JBBPML010000582.1:0-12710 GCA_038090275.1 Austroboletus novae-zelandiae
TGAAGCAAACTCGTTTGCATCATTAGTCCTGGTAATGGAAATTAACCAATGAAAGTGATATATTCAGCAGACAGATTTACCTTGGTCAAGGCTAAAACAACCACATGGTCTTCAGAGAAACACCATCGAGCAAAGTGTGATATCACCGCTGTTGGATCAAGTATCTCAAGGTTTGTGTCCAACTTTATGGAATACAAGCGAGCCAGAAAGTAGGGATAATGTCAAAATGGGTCAGTGATGTTCGAATTAGCGGGGAGCTGGCACTGAATAGCAAATTGGATTTGACCATTGTCTTCAAAGATATACTTGATAGAGCCAGGAGTCATGATACCGCTATCTGAGGGATAAAACATCACTAGACTATTGTCAGTATGAGTAGAACATTGGTTGTAGAACATCTCATTAGACTGGTAGCGACAATAGAAAGTGACACACTTGTGGGAGGTATAAGCTGCTAGGTCATTGGGTATGGGATGCTGTTGCTTGTCAATTACAGTGCTTGGCACGGAATGGTCATTGTTTACATGTCTGTTGAAGAGAGCTAGACATTCCTTAACAGCTGAGGAGCAATCAGATCGTGCAAGCCAGCCATGAAGTCTAGCTCCTTGAATGAAAGACTGTAGTATTGTCTCTTCGAGTTTGCCTATGTATATTGTTAGTACTTTGGTACACGGTGTATTCTGTGTCAATGAACCAAATCTATGGTTAGTTGGCAAGTGCTGCAATTGACCGATGAGACGCTCAAATGGAAAACACCACCAGGATTGGACAGGTCCGAAAAGCTTGAGGTAGTTATAAATATGGCATGCCATATGTGCGTTTGGATGTAAGGAAGCATCTGGTAGGATGGCTGTCAAATCAGCCAACCATGATGTAATACAAGTTCGATAAGCTATCATTCGAGACGCTGTCATGACTCAATAGCAAGCAATTTGAATAGCAGAGATGAGAAGCATACTATGATCCAGGACGTGTTGCAAGTGATTTGCCACTTCCTGCAATGGATGCGGTGACCCCTTGCCCCACATGCTAATGAGAGTCAACAGCAGAAAGACCGTTGTCATAGTTCACCATTCATCAGCCTTCAGAGTTCCTGCTCATGCCTCACCAAAGTTGTAGGGGACCGACCTCAACCACGAAGGTGTATTGGCTTCTTGAATGACTTGTTGGATACGAAGCATAACAGGTGGAGTAGAAATCTGAAACTGGGGTGGTGCTATCATTGGTTTCGTCTTCTGCTAGATCAACGTCAGTGGTATGTCAGAACAAGCAGTTAAAGTGCACCCACCCATTTAATTAGTACCTTAATCCAATGGCCTTTGTAGACTCTCCTCTGCTCGTTTGAGGGGGATAGCTTAAGCCCTTCTGCCACGAATTTCAATGATTTTATGCTCTTGGCAGCTAGTTTGCACTCCAAGGAACTGAGATGTGATTGTATACATAGATCCTCGCCATCTCCTGTATTCTCCATAGCGCCGAGAAGTAGCAATTGAATACTCTTAATATGTTTGTGGTTGCTATCACTGAGCATATCCACTTCTGCTGATCCATCAATGCAGCGAAAATCTTCGGAGAATGCAGGGCACAATTTTGATTCAGTCTGTGCTTTTGCTGCGATAGCCATGGTAAGCCCTAGGTTTTCATGAAAATGAGCCTGAGCTAGTCCCTCAAGCAAACAGTGCATGGAATTGACAACCAGCTGTTGCGCCAGGTCCCAGTATGATAGGCGCCAAAGTGATGACCATCAAACACCGTTCTGCACAAATAATTTGTGCTATTTAGTAGGAGAAGCATCCCTGTAAGCCTCGGCATGATGCTGCAGCACGTCCTTGTCACGGAATCTCCAGTGGGAAGAATTCATGTCAGTCCTGCCGAGTGTCAACAAGTGAGAGCAGTGGCAGGTACTGCAGTAGAAATGGCTTGTGATGGTGGCCATTTGAACGGTTTTCCTCGCTGCAGGGAGATCACAGATAACACATATGATCGCAGAATGTGTGACATGAGCCTGGCCCAAGGCGGCAGTGCGAGAAAAGCAGATGCCCTTGTTCCAACTCTCCGCCATGTCATTGACTAACGAATCCAGGAAGAAATTGAGTTGGTCACCGGGGGGTTCATGTGGACTGGGAATGATACCTGTGAGGTACATGTTCTCCGGTTTGTAGTGTATATTGATGGGCAGGTTTAAGCATGCGCAAGAGATGATGCCGCAAGATGTTGTTGCGTTGTGTTGGCAGTTTCCTTCTACATTGAAGAAATCTACATTCAAAGAGAATAAAAAGCGACCTTCATCACCATGATCAACAAACAACCGCCAACTACATGGCCCAGCGAAGGTACGCAGAAACTCTGCATCCCATATATCCTTTATGGCTGCTGGTGTTGATTCCTGAGTGCATTGTGCGAGTTCGTCGCACCGCTGATCCATGAGAGCTTCTAGTGCTGGTTTTGCTAACAACCCAGCCAAGTAATCATGGAAGTGGTGATAGACAAAAGATTTGGTGGGAGTTTTACAGCCATCGTTCGAATCGCACACAAGTATGGTACCACAAGGGATACCTGGACATGATTTATTGGTGCAATGCAGGGGGTAGGTAGGATCAGAGCCTGGAATATGAGACAGTTTGTGAATGCAGTTGCACTGTGGGCAAACTGCATATGTGGTGGTTTGGCCTTCGAGGTTAAATTGGGACAGCACTGTCTTCACAGTCCTAGGGATTTGTGACAGGGTGTTCTTGTGAATAGCTTCAGCTTTCAAACCAACTAATCTGAATGCTAAGTTGAGGACGAGTGATATAACACCAAGGAAAAAGTCTCCACATGCTTGACTGACACCGAACAGGGCCACACTCATGACACCGAGAAAAAGTGAGATCTGTGTGACTTCATCACAGCGATTGATGGGATGGTCAAAATGATGAGCTAACAAAATGTCATTGATATACATTCAGATCTTCAACAGACACTTACATGAGTTATACTCAACTGGACCACTGGTCACTTCAGGTTGGTCTTCTTTATTGAGACGTTTCTCTACTGAGTCACACAACTTGAAAAGTTGCTCCTTCCATGCAGTCACTGAGGCAACTTGCTGTTTGATATTGACCAAAGTGTTCCGAACAGCAACAAGTTCAGAACAGAGATACTCATATGTGTTTGGAGAAGCGGGGGTAGCCAACTGAGTGATATTCTGTATTTGAAGTTCGATCTGGTCCATCACTCGATGGGCAACTATTGTACAGTGACTCTTCTCCTGTTTTTCAGCTTTTCTGGTGTTACACTTCATTTAGCAACTGCTCAACCTTAGAAAGAAGGGTGAAAAACCTTTGTGCAAACATATTTTGATCCTCTAGAACAGGAACAGAATTCCTCTCACTAGATACTCCAGTCGAGTGGGTTTGCTGTGCTGTTGGGAGGTGATCCAGGTCGTCAGTGTTCTCTAGAGCAATCTGACTGACTGCCCTGACAAGGTCACTGACAGCAGGTAACAGAATGCCAGGAGGCTGGTGGGTCGCTTGGAATTCCTGGCAAGAAGCCCATAACTTGCTAGGCTGTGAATCTAGGTCAGGACTGTTGTCATTGAGTGTCATGGAAAAGAGAGATGCAGCAAGGTCATCTAGATCATGCTATGGATTGATTATTAGGATAGAACATAGTGAATGGTCAAGATCTCATCCTCGGTTCAGGTGCAAATGACCCATTACCTCGGCGATTGCCTGATGGGCAAGATACACAATAGCCATCCTATGAATGTCATTCAGTAGTTGATGTTTGGGCAGTACCATGCATCGAAGATGAATGTGCTTGAATCGTTCCAGCTGTAGCTTGCCAGCAGGATTCCTGGCAGCTCCATTTTCGTCAAGGCCAGAGCACGCTGAACAGTTACACCAATAATACTGATCATGGGCAGGCATAGTGGGGATGACAATGATTCATCATTACTATATGTCCACATCTAAAAATGAATGCTACTCACTCAGTCACTCAGGAAAGACAAGGTCGTGCACAAGGTTAGGTGAATTCATCATAACCTAACAACAATCCTGAACAACGCAGCATTCCCCTAATGAAAGTAACGACAGGCAGCATGAATACAATGTATCAATATTGGCTATAGACATACTTATTGTACCGGCACAACAGCCAGCTTACTACTACAATGCATAGTGGTGGTTAACGGAAAAGAAGGAAAAGCTTACTAATGTGGTGAATGTGACTTGATATTGTGAATCAAATTTTCCTTCATGTGATCTTGCCACTACTGGCAACCTCCACCTGGTACATGCATCATGTGAATCTGGACTTAGACAAAATTTCCTGAACTTCCATCTGGCACATGCATCGTGTGAATCGAAATACTCACCTGATCACGTGACTAGCAGTCCACCTGGCATGTGGGCAGAACTTGATTCACAATAAAGTGTTTGCCCAAGGCATTAGGTAAGCTTTTCCTTCCTTTTTCACAACCACTACCTTCTCATACAATGTACCCAGTGAGCTGCTGGCAGCATCACCTTCCTGGATTGCCAGAACATGTAAGTCCCCAGTTTCTCTTTCATTATCAGAAATGACATCTAACCATGACATCTAGGATTGCCAGAACGTGTATGTCCCAGATCCCCAGTGGCTCTTTTTGTTGTCAGAGACAACATCTAATATCTGTGTAGCCCGGTGCCAGTGACCAGTAGCTATTGCCAACTTAAATACATTACTTCTAGTACGTCTCCTCGAATGTTGTAACTACCTGTTGCTGCGAGCAATATTATATGTCTCTGCCAAAAGCAATCATAAATACAGGATTTCCAGTACATTCTCCCGATTTTTCATAGCTCTCCTATCCACGATTCTCTCACGTTTAGGAATTAATTGTGCCATATTCGGTGGGCTCGCATCACCACCATCATTCACCACTTTGATCTCATCCATGACAAAATATTCGCTTTCGTTCTCAGGGTGCTCTTCATTGACAGGATGTACTTGGAGCATTCTGCTGGTGGGGCTGCTGTAATGTTGCAGCAGCGCCTTCCACTGGTATGTCATGTAAGTTGTATTTTCTCGGTAAGCATTCGGGTTCTGAAGACACTAAGTAATTATCATTATTAGGATATAGACACTTACTATCACTTGGATGGTGAAGGATAAAAGAAACGCAATGGTGAGCAGCTGTTTCAATACTTGAAATACCATCCAGATGAGAGATGTTTGACTGGATTTGCCAGCGCCTGCCTGTGATATGACATTCTTTTTCCATACTGAAATTTTGGCATTGCCATTGTTGCTGGATGATGCTGTGACAATTAGGTGGAAGTTGCCACATTCATGTGTCTGGAGGCCATTAGTTGATCGTACGCGTTAATAGCTACTAGTAAACCAACCGTCATCATCTGTGCTCGCCCAGATCTTGCATGACGCAATGTTTGCAGGAGCTTTCCACTCTCCTTGTCGAAGACATATACCAGACCATTCTCACTGCCCCCCACAATTTCCTCAGTGCTGAAAGCGAAAGCCACTTGTTTTGGGAACATTTTTGTGGATTTGGTATTGTACGTTCGTATGCATGTTCCATTATCAAACCAGTGCAGGCTGAACCCACTTACAGCATTGTCAATAACAAAAAGAGCACGGTTTTCATTGACCACTACCGAGCCTCTGATGCCAGTAAGCCATCAAAATCATATACGTGATAGCAACTTACATCATCATGCCCAGAGATTGTGTTCCCAGCAGTACACTGTCTTTGCCACAGAGTGTATGCCTGCAACCACAACTTCATTCATCATTCCATTGAAAACCAATATGGCTTACATTTCTCCGTTGTGCATCCTGAACACTACAATATCCTGACCATGGAAAACTGACACCCATGGGATTGTTGTCTTCAGTTCAATACTGAAGACATTTGACAGAAGATATCCTCCGTCTAGTGTCCAGACTTGCACTCGCTTATCCCGAGTACCTGTGACGATGTGCATGTTGCCTCCCTGGAGGGTATTGGTGGTGATATGCATGATTTCGTGACCATTTTCTACATGTCTCATGCAAATCTCCTCAAAATTTGATTCTGACCTTTGTCCTAGAAGCATTAAGGAGCTGAGTCCTGTACCACAACACAATGCTTCGTTTATGTCATCTTTACGGGTCACCCATGCCGTGCATGTGATGGGATCGCGTGCATTCCGCACCTGGGTGGGTTTTGGTAGTTCAAGTTGACGCTGCAGATCCCACATTCTTAATCCATCGAGACCTTCTATTGGTGAGCTTTATGAGTTTGCTTTTGTGAAGAATACTGACCACCGCTAGCCAACAAGTTACCATTGCTTGACACTGCCAAGCAGAGGATAGCGTCGTGATGACCCTGCATGCGACATTTGAGTTTGTAGGATAGAGACAGGGATGAGGTACGCAGAAACATTGCCGTTAATGTGGTCAAGTACTGATGGTGCTGCCTATTTAGCATCACCCATGTTTTTGTTTGGCAGCACGTAAGTAATGGCCAATTGTCATTATTTTTCTGAAGGTATTCTTTTGTTGCTTCTTAGGAATGCGATATCGTCATTGTTTACCTCATCTCCTTAACGATTTTGGCTTATTTTCTATTGCTATCTCCTTGATGATATGCCCGTGCCCTATTACGATATCACCTATCTGTCGTTATTTTTTTTGTTACTGGCTGTGACGTATTTTCTATCATCTCCTTGATGATGAGGTCTATTCATTGTACTTACCATTACATCGTATATATATATTGGTTTTGTCTGATAGTATGCCTTTATTTCCAATCTTCATCACTGTTCCGCTTCCACAACCTGATCCACTTTCCACTGTGCAATGTGTACAGATGTGGATGCCTCAGAATGTCGCCCCCAGGGATTTGCAATTGAGTAATGTTGCCTTCACGCCTAGTGGTGGTAAGTTATCCTATGTCTCCCTACGTTACTCTGTCTTATTGTTACGAATGGTCTCTGTGAGACTGTCATGTGCCCCTTGTGGGCTTATCTTATACATCCTCGATGGAACGACGAATGCGACCCTCTACAGGCACATATATTTTCATTTCCTTTTATTCCTTTTATTTATCTTTTTATCTTATTGGGGTATGAACCCCTAACCCTTATCTTATCGGGATGATGTATCCCCACATCATACCCAAAGACATCCAGGTCTTCAATATCTTATCTTATCAAGGGATACAAGATCCCTTCTCTATCTTATCAGATCATCTGGTTATGATCTACCATCATGACACAATCTAGCATTGTGCTATCTTATTGGCTATAGACTAGAAGCTGTTATCTTATCAAGGATCACATGTCAATTATGTGACAACACACTAGACGACCACAGTCTTGATGGCTATGCCCTATCTATTAAAGACACATGCCTAGTGCATATTCCCTATAGACCACAGCATGCTTACAGCATGTTGTTCATATATCTTATTGCCAAGCCAGCATGAGGCTTGCATCTATCCTTATCAGGGAAGACCCTGTACCCTTATTTATAACCCTTGATGGGTTTATACCCTAGACCTCAAGAAACAGCCTCAAGAATAACCTATCTATGATATCATGGGCTAGACTCCTGCCATCTATATCATATATATCAAAATATGCATAAGACATGCATCACTTATCTATGCAACATGCCCGGTGCATGTATGCCAAGGAAGTATAAGGCCAATAGCATATTGGTCTCTTATTATATTCACATGAACTCTTATCTTAACCAATGGGAAGAATTCCCATTTATAGTAATGTATTATAACATGTACAAACAGTAGAACAGTATATAAAGACCCAGGTCCTCAGAGCTGCACCCCAGCTTTGAAGACTTGGAGATTACCTCAGAAAGTCTTTGGTTCCCTCTCCTCAGCTCACCTAGCAAAGTGCTAGCAAGTCTACAAGACTAGCGGATCTGGTATCAAGGCTAGACATATTTTATTCAAGTCTTTCTACCTTAGCGGGAGATGTACTCCGAGGCTTTGGTTACTTTGACTGAGCCCTAGCACAAAGGGTCAGATAACGATACTCTCAGTAGGGTTTCTAAACCCTACTTCATCATATAAAGGAGTTGGAGAGTCATTTCACTTATCTCCCTTATCCCTCAGGCGATTCTTCTGAGTCAATCCAAGATACCCCTGAGAGTATCACTTCGCCTGAAATTGCAATGTCTCATTTAGTCACCAATAATATCCCTTCTGACACAGATATGCATAATTACAACCTGGAGACTCCAACAGAATCTAATAAAAGATCTTTATCCGCATCACAGCTGTGCTGGGAACTCATGGTATGTGTTACAAATACTCGTATTATTAGGGTATTGACCAGACTTATTATCCTCGATAGATATCGTGCAAGGTCTTCTTGAAGGAGGTAGATGAATTGACTCAAATGTGCCAAGCCATGTACTCTCTAAAGTCATGCCTTCAAAAGCAGCCTTAGTGAGTGCCTTTTAGGACTTGTGGCTAGCTTTCTCTGATTGCATCCAATACAGGAGCAGAAATCTCAACAAGAAGAAACAGCCTCGGAAATGCAGAACCTTCAATCTTTGCAAAAGGTGGTTACACAGCAGCTACATGGTGATTTGGGAGAAAAGGAGTTGATAATCTCCCATCAAGCAGATACAATTGACAAACTTCAATCTGACGTTTCTCGCCTCTCACAGGAGCAGGACCATACTATAGCTCTTCAAGCAGAGATGATCAAGAAATTTGAATCTGACATTTCCCATTTCTCAGAGGTAACTAGGGAGCAGGAGCAACTTCATACGAACAGAGTTGTCAAAAGGGATCTGCTGATCAGCCAGCAAACTCAAGCGCTTGAGAAATTGCAGAATGACATGCTTTTGATGACAGCAAACTTCAACACAGCAGTGCAAGTGGAGATCTCCAAGCAGGTAGAAAAACTAGCTGTGAGTACGTGCTCTCTATGTATGCATTTCGCTTAACATTCTACAGGCTGAAAAAGAGTCTGAACTGCTGGCATTGAAACAAAGGAATGACATTATCATGCAAGAATTGAAGGTGGGTGCAGTTTCATCTAGTCAAGTTAAGTTTGGTACTATGAGCTGCATCTAGCTTCTGCAAGAAGCTTCTCACTTGGGAACGGCACCCATTACCTGCTCACCAGAACCAGGATCATCTAGTTTCCGCCAATTATCACCAACCCCTGTCACTCCCCAGCAACCTGGCCACCCACAAGCATTTTGTCCTTTTGAGTTGAGGTTTTCTACTCAACTCACTGAGGTGGGCTTTTCTTCTAACAGATTATCACCATATTCAAGTGTTTATTAGGAGGTTCCACTGCCCTCGTCAGCTCATTCACCTGTAAATGATACAGAACAGTTGGTGGAGCAGGTTTATTCGCTCCTTGTGAAGAGGTTCCCTACACCATTGCTGTCACCACATGTACAGTGCTCCAAAGTTCCAAGGAAGGTTCAAGTACTCAAGCATGAAATCGATACGGACAAGGAACAAAATTTAAATTTGGTATGTCTTTTCTCCTATACAATGCTGCCTATCTATCATATTTATAGGAGCATGTCCATCATCTCTTTGAGAAAGTCTTTCAAGTGACGAAGGACAAAGACTTCTTACTCGCAACTGGCCCTTCTCAGGAAGAGTTGAGATTATTCACTGAAACAGGCACAAATGGCCTGGACCCCTTCAATCTTCGCTGGGATTTTGGTCACTCAGCTTCATCAGATTGGAACCAGGTGGTTATTAACTTACTTGTGTTACGATTCGTGTATACCCCTACTCTTTTCCCTTCACTCTTACCCTAGTTTCCCTACAGACATTGCTCTCGCCGTTCGAGTCCCGCTTGAGCTACTTTATTAATCCCCTTTTTCTCTTATCTTCGCTTACCTATTTAGCATGACTCATCCGCAGTATCCGCAGCTGTACTGATACCATTATCTCTGACTCACTTCCCTTCTTCGCGATTCCATCGCATTCTATAGTCGAGTCATCTCTTTTATGCTCCGCTTTATTCTCTTCAGACTTGCATATATAAACCTCTCGATACCCTCGATGTATTCCCCAAGTTAGACCTACCCGAATCTACCTTGTTCATCAATTCCTCTCGGGCCCCCTTGTCCTCGCCTTGCTACCAAGTAGGCGCTCCCCTTGTCCCCCTCGTCATCACTCCCTCATAGCGACTCCTTCATCCCTGCATCACAACATATGTTGACCAGGTCAACAGCTCACGACATACCGTTGAGGCTGAGGATAGCGGATCACCTGTCTATCAAACCCTTGCCACGTCAGCTGAATAGCGATGTTAACGTCCCCTCGCCCCTCGTCACTCGGGTCTACGCCTGAGCGTAACAAAAGGTCTAACTTGCTCTTCACTGGGCAAGCCTCGCCTTAGCCCACCATTCATCCCTATCGCCCACTGAACCCTAGACCCTCCCTAGGCCCTCGTCGCTATCGCGAACCCTCACCATCCCCCTCTGAACACTCCTCGGCCTCACAAGAAGAGGTACCCACTGACGACAATATTGTCATATCCCCAGAAGATCACGAAGATCTTACCCTCGCCCATGCCCTCTCGTCCTCGTTGGTGATCCCACGAGCCCCCACACCCCCATCGCCCACGCCGATCAGTAGATCGAACCCCTTCACCCCACCGCCACCCATGTCCCACACCACCACCACCCCATCCTCGGTAAAGCCTACCGAACTTCGCCTCGGAGTCCCTGGAGACTTCGATGGATCCTACGAGCGTGCCATGCCATGGTACTACTCCGTCATGGCTTACCTCATCGTCAACAATGAGGTCTACAACACCGACCAGAAGAAGGTCGCCTACACCCTCTCCTTCATGAAGAAAGGGTCAGCACTCACCTGGGCCGACACCTATCGGCGAAAGGCTATCGACGCCACCACCTTTGGAACTCTCGACGAGTTCACCAAAGCATTCAAGGTCTCCTTTGAACGACACAATGTCTCGGACAATGCCATCCACTGGCTGTCCACCCATCACTGCATGGCCTCGAAAGGCCAACCCCTCGCCACCACCCTCAACACCTACATCGCGGACTTCCGCAACCACGTTGCCAACTCTGGTATCAAAGATGAGAACGTCCTCATCAATTTCTTTGCCAATGGCATCCCCGCCCCCCTCATGAAGTGAATCTTCACTATGGACACCCCCCCCACCACCATCGACTCCTGGTACGACAAAGCTGTACATTTCCAGACCCAATGGGAACGCACCCAGGCCATCTCAGGCAAAAACCCAAAGACCAAATACAGGTCTTACTCGAACCCCACCCCTTGCCCCAAAGACCCTAACGCCATGGACGTTAACGCGGTCACCACCCCTCGCCCCCCCAAACTCACTGATGAAGAGTGACAACGCTGCTTCAAAGAAGGCCGCTGCTTGCGCTGCTGAAAGAAAGGCCATAATTCCAAGGCCTGCGCCATCTACACCTCCCCCCTCACCCCTCGCACCTCCCGCATCGAAGAAGTCAAGGAAGAAGACGAATCGGTGCTCGGATTAAATAACATCGCCGCCCTCCCGGGTTTTTAGACGGAGGACCTCGTTCGACGCAAGGTTCCTCCTCCTCCCCTAAACGTACGCATGTAAAAGTATCTACCCTGCCTGGAACAATGAAACTCCCCATTCAAATCATCATTCCGTCGCATACGTTCAAAGTTGTCGACACCACCGCCCTGATTGATTCCGGAGCCGATATCTCCTGCATCGATTGGAACTTCATGCGAAAGCACAAACTCCCCACCACCCGTCTCCCCCGCCCCCTCAATGTCTGCAGCGTTACCCAAGACCCCACTGTCCAAGGAGGAGTCAAATTCTCTATGGAACTCTTCGTCCATATCGAAGGCCTCGCTCACAAAGTAACCTTCTTTGTCATGAACTGCGGGACAACCAACGTAATCCTCGGCCTCCCCTGGCTCAAAATCACCAACCCCTCCATCGACTGGTCAAACCAGACCATTTCCATTGCCGAATCCACAGATCAGTCGAAACTCCTCCACTCTCTCCACTCGGCCGATTCTAAGCGGCACAACTCCTACTTCCGCTCTCTTCTTCCTAACGACCTCCCTGAAATCCGACACGTCAACGTCGCCCCTGACCACCGACACCTCCCCAGCTTCCTCAAAGACGAACCCATTGAGGAATTCAGCTCTGTCCCCATCCCCTACGCCACCGTGAACAGTGTTACAATTCACGCATGCCCCTACTCTTTTCCCTTCGCTCTTACTCTAGTTTCCCTACAGACATTGCTCTCGCTGTTCGAGTCCTGCCTGAGCCACTTCATTATTCCCCTTTTCTCTTATCCCCGCTTACCTATTTAGCGTGACTCATCCGCAGTATCCGCAGTTGTATTGCTACCGTTATCTCTGACTCATTCCCCTTCTTCGCGATTCCATCGCATTCTATAGTCGAGTCATCCCTTTTACGCTCCGCTTCATTCTCTCTTGACTCGCATATATAAACCCTTTGATACCCTCGATGTATTCCCCAAGTTAGACCTACCCGAATCTACCTTGATCATCGACTCCTCTCGGGCCCCCCTTGTCCACGCCTTGCTATCAAGAAGGCGTTCCCCTCGTCTCCCCTCGTTGTCGCTCCTCCATAGCGACTCCTTCGTCCCTGTGTCACAACATACGTTGACCAGGTCAACAGCTCACGACATACTGTTGAGGCTGAGGATAGCGGATCGCCCGTCTATCAACCCTTGCC